>JXXA01020243.1:0-11362 GCA_000956255.1 Anopheles punctulatus
TATTTGTGTAACAGAAAACTATCCGTACGGAGTTCGCCGACTGTACAATCCTCACCATCGCCCATCGATTGAACACGATTCTCGACTCCGATCGGGTTCTCGTGCTGGACAAGGGTCTCGTAGCCGAGTGCGACTCACCTCAGAACCTGCTGGCGAACAGAGACTCCATCTTCTTCAGCATGGCGAAGAATGCCGGCATTGTCAGTTAACGTCTGTCCCACGTTTCACTCTGGAACTCTGTTCAGCTAGCATAAGTATTGAATTATCTACGATTAGATCCTAGCGTTAAGGCAAATATGTAATGTTTTTTGTAATAAACATGAGCCAGACGTGTGCCATCCGATATTACCGTATCTTTGAACAAAAACAGCGCTTGATTTGGAGTTTTATCTGTATGGTCCACCGCCTAATTAGCGATTAGACCACGACTGAAAATTATCGACAACCCTTTCGCTTGCATTGTTACGACATGCTGTTTAAAGATTAACCAAAGAGCGATAATACGGTCTCACCTCTGGTGGGAGGCGTGCTAGTCGCGTGAATTGCTGGAATTTTGTTTCGGAAACACTGCGGGTTTCTTGAAATCCGTAGAAAATGTAAATAACGAATAGCGATAAAAATATTGCTTGACTAACATGTCTAGCGGTGATTCATATTCGATGTGAAACATGTGGTATTAAACTTATTCGAATTTACACAGATTGTCATTGGATGTTTCGTTGCTTCGAATGTTAAGAATGTTTTTTCCTCGAAATCATGTACCTCATGTAGTTCAACAGCACCTACATCATGAGGCACATCATGAATGTATTAGATGTTTATTACCTTTTTTATGTGTATAGCTGTTTCTTTTATGATTACCATACAAAGTGTTGCGCATGCTATAATTTTTCAGTGCTCGGTTTTGTTTGAAAATGCGAATATACTAAACCGAAACGAAAGGAAACAAAAAAAACAATGTAAACCAATGCCGGTAAAGCAGCAAAATTTGAACGCATTGCGCTCAAGCTCTCGCCAGGTGGCGCTACAACCACAAGAAAGATTTTTAACGTGTTGTGCGGATTGCATACATTCATCTATTATTTTCGTCGAGTTGAACCAATTAAATTATCATATACAGTTGAATGCATTTTAATACCTGATTCACCGAAGGTATTGTTAAGAATTTAAAATTAATTTGAATACATTGTTTTACTTTTAAAGGGAGCAAAAGTATTTGTACCATCGCACTAATTATTGGGCGTCTGCTTACCCTTTGTTTGCATTTTAATGTAATATTTTGTGAAGCTTATGCGAAAGTTTACAAAAACACTTCTTAAATGAAAAACAAGTACTTGCAACTTGAAGTCGTTATCAGTTGCTTTTCCAGTAAACATTATCTGTGAACTTTGGCTAGAATTTTCTCCGTGAAAAGTACGTTTTTTTCGAAATGATACATCACTGCACCATGAGTGCTCAAACATTAAACAGTCCTTTTTACTACACAAAAAGTAGTAATGTCAGAAAGCTAAACATTCTGTATAATTGAGAGGTGAGAATGACAATATGATTGAGTGAGATTATTAAACAATATTTTTAGTAACTGTGTTGATCAATAATTTTTTTTTTTTGAATGGAATGCTAAAGAGAAAAAAAACAGACATATGAAACAAAAAATGTCACAATATTTTTTTTAAATTAAACTATTTTTATATTTTTACCCTATATTTTGAGCCGACTGTGTGCCGCCGAAATTGTCAACTAAAGAGCTTAATTCTTATCCCTTCCTTTTCATGCGAGGCGTCCACTGTGCACCGTGCGCGGTGGCGCATCATTTTCGAACATGCCGTTGCCGCGAGCGGACCGCCTGCAATCGCGCTCCAACTGTTCGGCCGCTTCAACGCGTACGTGCGCCGTAGGAACATAGAATTCCGATAGAATAGAAATTTTCTCTACGAAGTAATATTGCGAAAAAAAACTTTAATCGGAGGTGAAGTGAAATTTTCTTAGTGAAAGCTAGAATTTAACGTGCGGTGTGCTCCGGTCGCTAGCGAAGCTGTTGATTTTTCGTCACCGGACACTTCAGCTGTGCCACAAAACGTCCGCAGCGCGTGCTTAAGTGGAAAACGGCGAATAAAGCGAAAACCGGCAGTCTGTCCTGTCATCGAGCGGAAAAGCCAATAACACAGCAACACACAATAACAAAAAGAAAATGCTACAAAAATGTTCCGCGTATCGACACTGAGAGTTTATAAGTGAATTTAAAAGAAAAGCACGAAAATAGATGAAATGTAGAGTACGTGTGTGCATCTGCATGTCACCGGAAACACGTGCCGTGCCGTGATTCAAACCGAGTGCTTTAGCCAACAGTGCCTTATCGAGCCGTGTTTTTCGCGCGCGCGTTTTCCGAAACCGAAATCTTCGGATGATTTTTCTAGCAATGCGAGAAAGAAAGAGTGAGAGAGAGAAAGCATGAAGCTGCGCCCACTGTGATGTAGTGGTGGTGTTCGATGGTTTGTTTTCACTTTTCACCGTCCCGTATATTGCCCACTTGCTGCCGTCGTGCGCGTGTGTTGGTGAGCGCCCATTTTTCGCGCCTCTCTGTTGTGGCGAGCTTTTCCGTAACGGTGCGTGCGTGTCACCCGGTTGTTTGTTTGCGTTTTCCTTCAGCGCAACACACACACGGCCAGTGTCTCCAGCGAGCGAGCGAGCGAGCGAGCGAGCGAGTGTATGAATTCCATCCGGATCGTCGTGCCGCGCGGTTTTGTGTGTTTAGCTCGTGCTCGCTCGATGAGTCGACCTGAGTGTTGATCGTGGTCGCATGGTACCGTGAGGTGCACACAGAAGTAAGGTGATCTAAATCCAACGACGATAACAGCGTGAAAGAGGTGAACGTGGCAGCGAAGCAAGGGTAAGAAATATCGGGCAAAACATGTGCAATATCTGCAACGCAACATTTCACATGTGTGTAAAACGCGCGCGGAAACCTCTGGTGGTGTGGGTGTGAGTGTATGTGTGTGCGGGGAGTGTATGTGTGCCGCCAGCCGTCTCCTTCCGCGAACCCACGGCCAGAGTGCAACGCGATAAGTGATAAAAAACGCTCGTAGTGCCCGGCGAGGGAGGTTGAGCGATAACATATGGTAGCGAAAAACATAACCCTCCACCCCTCCGAGCCGTGCTGTGTGTCTATCGAGGCCACCCCCTCGGTGGTGGGAGGTGTGAAACTTACTCTCCGCGCGCGTGTGTGTGTCTATTGAAAGAGAATAACCTCAAAAATAAGACGAAAAGAAAATACGCAAAAACAGCACTAAAACGATATCAAAACTGTGTCTATTTTGTTTTTGTTTGGTTTAACCATCATTTTGCCACCCCCATCGAATATCTGGTCTTTCCGCACCTCACTTTCTAGAGCATCATCGATCGATTCGATAGGCGATTAGAACACACCACCCCGAGCACGATGCGCGTGTGAAACGGAATTACAAACAACAGGAATTACTTGCGTAATATACACACATACACACACTCTAGCACGCATCCATTGCCCACTTGAGGGTAGGAATTTGAAACGCCGACAACATTGTGCAGTTTGTGCAGTCTCTGTGTGCGTGTGGGTGAGGGAGAATGGGGCGCGGAGAAGAGTCATCGGGCAAAGCACAAAAAAAATAACAAATCGTACATCAGAAACCCTGGGCAGCGAGTAGCAAACGAAACAAAAAACGAGTAGCGAAAAAAAAACAACAACAAACCACGTTTGCTATACGATTATCCATCAAAGTAGCGTGTGCCGGCATGTATGCGCATATATATGTGCGTGTGTGTGTGCTAATTTCGTGCCCATGCATAAGATGCACCCTCGGCGCTTGGCGTGTGTCAGGTGCAGCAACGTGCACTGAGAAGAGAAGGGCTCCGGGAGAAGGTGGTACGACGGTGGACGGCTACCGTGCACTGGAGGCTACTACTTTGTGCATGTGCACCGCGCATCGGGAAGTGCGAGCGGTGGGTGAAGGTGCACACAGACACCCGTTCACTCGTCAACAATAAACGCAAAAGTCATCGTCGGCCGGTTCCGTTAAAGGTTTTGTTACCATTTTGTTTTTTGTTTTTGTCTTTCAGCCTAATCTGGTGTAGTGTGAAAGTTTAGTGTTTGTGTGAGTGTGTGCCACAAAGGTAGAACAAAGTACTACGACGTGAGGTGTCAAAACAGTGTGACAGTTCCTGGTGATAAAGCGAATCGTAGCGGGCTACTATTAGGAAGGTAAGTCGCTGTTTTCACATTAATGGAAACGCTGTTTCTATGCGTGCATATTTTCGGTCCATCTTGCCATACACAGCAATTTGTACAATTTTGTACAAAAAGAGCTATTTTTGTACAAAACAGAATGTGCAGAATAAGTAACAATGAATTTTACCCCTGACCGTGCACCAATTATATTATAATAATCGAGGTATTTCCGAATTAGGTTCATATTAAACATCAACTTAGTAAAGAATATAAGTACCGGTAAACCTCTCTCCCTCTCTTCGTCATCACCAAGTAATTTAATATACTGCCCCAGTAATTTCGAACCAAATTCCAAACACACGAATGACACAGTTCGCAACAGTTCTTTGAAAAAATAGTTCCCAATACTGAACCGCGTATCGGAGCTTTTTGGTTCGGAGCGGTGGGAAAATATTTCGCCTTCAATAAAACTGTTGCTCTGAGTAATATTTCCGTAATATTAAAAACACTTCAACGGGCCACTAATGGCGTTATTGGGCGGTTCTGACCAGCTGGCCGGAGCACTTCTCCTGTCATCGACCCTGTGTTAGCCCATTACCGTCAATTTTGTCCCCGTGACGAAACCTTGTCTTCCATTCGTGATGCCTCGCATCAAACGTGGCACAGAAAATAGACCAATTTTGTCGCGCTAAAAGACAGACGCTATTTCGATTGACGCCGTTGTCAATCTCAATGTCATTGCTGGGAAAGGTAGAGGTAAGGGAAGCTGGAGGGCGGAGCGAGGAGTTTAAAGGGAAGTTTCGGAAGTTTAAGAAATGCGACGTACAATGAACATCATTCAGACATTCAAATGGCTCTGTTATGGCGCAGGTTTCATCATGGTTCAACTCATGCTTCGTGTGTTTATGTCTCACCGTAACCTAATTGTTGCCTGTAGAAGCACAAGAATAAATGCCCGAATCCGGGACGCAGTTTAGCATAGATATTTAATAGAACATAACATTTGACGAGCAGAACAACATCGGTAGCATAAAGAGAAACCGACAGCCGTGCATGAAAGCATGAATTCCGGGGACCTGAGCACCGGAGGAAGTCGAGTCAACTATCCATAAAGCAATTATGAATCTCGTAGCACTTCGGGCTGGCTTCACATACACAGTGAAAACATCGTAGTTTTTGTTCAATGGACCCAAGCGCCATGTGACCGCCCGCGAGATGTCGACGGCGTGGCATAAAACACACAAATAAATAGCTGCAACATCGAGGCAATTGTCGTTATTTACTACCATACGCCCGGCGGTACGTCTCCCGAAGGTTCCGAGCGCCACGGTCCACACAACGAGGTTGCTTCAACAGCGTGTACGTGCGTGTTGGTGCGCGTGTGTACACAAGTCTTCAATTAATGCTACCGTGTACGTCACAGCATGCAAACATGCAACAGCGCAAGCCGTTACTTAATGCCCACTCCATCGTCATGACATTGAAACCGGAACGGAAAGCATTCCGAGGCACCGGCGTGGACTTTCGGACATCTCCCCGGTCAGCTTGACGACCTCGTTTCGGTGTGCTGTTCTGAGAGTTTTCTCTGCCAAGTGAAACGGCAATCAGAATGCAAGATTGGACATCAATAAATCTCGGCGAGTTAGCGTCGAGCGCCACCCGGGCGCTGCTGGAGTCTGGACGGACTTGACCTCCCTGGCGTACCGGCGGCCCAGCACGATGGCATTAAATCGTTGCCTAACGAAGTGATTAATCAATTAACACCACGTCGAGCGTGCGGCTCGGCGGAATGTTTGTGTTTTCATTCCATTTTTCGAATGATGATCACCCCGATCGAGAGTCACGTGCGGTGCTCCATTCAACAGCTACCGGGGGGTACTATCATCATCTTGTGGGAGAATCAATATTATTATCTCGCCTTTCTTGCAACGTACCGATTATTACGGTCCGGAACGGGGTCGGAAGGTTATTGTATACTTTTATGCATTCGTGACTAATGCGTGGAATTGGCAATCGGACGCTAAATCTTTCACTGATTGATATTGGGGGTCGCCAGGTCGGATTTTACGACCAAAAACAGGAGCAGGTGTGAACAGGGGCTATAAACAGCATGAGCTCTATTCAAATAATATCAACCCATGTTGAACTCGTAAAACGTAAATGTGAAATAAAAACCAAAGCCTACTGGAAGGTCCTCCACAGAAAGCGAAAAGATATCTCCAGCTGAGTAGAGATGTCGTCGTTAAGAAATATCTTCCCTTTCCCGTACACCGTGTGCGACACCAATCGAACCGTAGTTGGATTGCGAATCATTTCGGTCGGGTCCCCGGTGGCCAACAATGCCAAGAACACGTTGACGTTGAAGTTCAATTTTACTCGTCTCTACTCGTCGTCGTCTCGCTGTTCGCTTATAAATTGCCCTCGTCTCCAGCGCCCCTCCTGAAAGCTACACTGCAACAGGTCTTGTGCGGGTTTTGTGTGGTTAATTACAACATTTTAGCCGCGACGCGTGTTCTCGCGATTCTTCTTCTTCCCAGTGGTTGTTTTGCTCGCCTTCATTCACACCACGCCACCAGCTTCGTTCGGATGTTTGCGAGTTCGCCTATGTGTTCTATAAATTATACATGATTTATTATCGTGAACTTCTACGCCGCTTCTACGCGCACTGACCAGTTGAAGTCTTTATGCAATTGGACCTTGTTGCGTTTCCCCCATTTCCCTCCTTCGTCCGTATCGCATTCGGTGTGCAAGCCCGAGTCGCGTGCTCAAGACTCGTTGCGTAGGGAAAGAGTTCTTGGCGTGGCATCGTTCCCATACGCACGATAGGCACATCCATCCAGCCCAGCAGGGGCTGCGATTAATTGTTTGCTTATGCAAATGAAATGGTGAGTAAGTTGAGCAAACCCTACCGTGGAGAGGTTGTATGCTCTTTTAAAGTACTACTGGACAGGTTTACGCTGGACTCTCGATGATAGCTTGATCAGAAGACTTGTTAGCATTTGAGTTTGGAATTTCCACGCAGATACAGAATGTGTGTTCCTCCTCTATCCAGCTCTTATCGTAACATTTGCCAGCGTGTGTTGTAGAAACACAGCAGAGAGCAGCTTTTGTAAGGCCAACGAATTATCTCACCAAATGATTAGCCCTGAAATAGCATCGACAGGATTTCGTCATGTGCTTCTTATCAAACACGCGCCACGACGCGTACTGCGCGGTCCTATTTCCGATTGCATTACCAATCAATGTGCCATTGCAATTTTTGCTGCACGATGCTATCAACTCCATGCTGAGGGTAGATAAACTTATTCTCAATTGCTTCAGATTTAAACGCCAGCAAAGCGCGTTCATGGACGTACGCGTTGCATGGGCTTTCAAATGGAATCCGTAACAAAGTAGGCCCAGGCCGAAACCAATCCATCGACCCTGGGGTTACGCTTGATTAGTCAGTATATAGGAGCGCAAAAATTGATTATGCACCAGCTTTGGTCTACTTACCTCAAATGTAGACATCCAAAATATATAAATAAAAAATCTCGCCCGCTTCACAGTAGGAAAGTGAAAACAAATCCGTTCCTCGAGCCGCTCAGTAATCGAAGACAGCTCGACACGAAACGTCAAGCATAATCTAGTTACCCGTGCTTTGCGGTCGCTGCGTCTGTTTAAGTTTTTCCAAGACATATTTTCCATTTCACCACACTTTGCACGCCAATAGTTGAGGTGTCACATTATCCCGCTTGGTATGGGGGGGAGACTTTCACCATTTTCACCTACCTCGATATCAGCCGGCTAATTCGCTTAGGCTGTCCGTCACACTAGCAAGCGAAAGTGTCCGGTCGATCCGGCAAACACAAAACCTAACCTCAACGCGATCAACCGCAACGCGCGTACGATCGGAGCGATGGGAGCGTTCGTTTCTGGAGCGGACGTTCTGGACCACGGAGGCGGATGGAACGCGAGCACTTCGTGCGCAGTCAAGGGTAGCGTGGTGCACAGTGACATGGGTTTTTGCACCGCCAAGCGTAACTCCAGAACTTCCCCGGCATGACATGACATGTGTCGCAAAATGGTCCCGCAAAAGAAGATCGCTTGAGGTGGGCCTCGAGGTATGTGATCGTGGTGTGTGTATGCGTGTGTGTGTTTGTTTGGAGGAGAGTTTCCACTAGGGCAGTGTAGTCTTTCGTCACGATCATTGGGCGACTCCGCCTTGCTCCCCAAACCACATCGTTTCCCCAAAGGTAAACCCATGCTGGTTAAAGTTTTGCGTTCGTTCTAGGTTTCGCTTCGTGGCGTTGTTTTTCCCTCGCCATACTCGTTCAACCTTTTAATGAATTCAACCACCGGGAGGCCAACGTGTGGCCCACTCCGGCCATGTGTGTGTGTGTGTTTGTTTTGATGGATAGTGTACTAGTAAGCTCGGATACACACACACACACACACAAAGTGAGACGAATTTTGCACGTTTCATTAGGCCGTCGGTTGCGTTCCGCAATGTTCCGTTTCAGGGTATGTGGTGCTCCCTGTGTTTTGCTGGCGTTTTCATTCCATACACACACACACACGCACGGTTCTTTAAAAGAACTGCGTTTTCATTTTCACCCATGCCCATGCCCGCACCGTTCCACCATGTTTGTCTCGCGTTCCGCCACGCCGGTGGACGGTGAAACGAAAGAGGAACGATTTTTTTTTTGTTGACGGACAGTGTTTTGTTTTCTTTTTCTTCTGTTCGGTTTTGCTACCTTTCATCATCATTCTAAATACTCGGGTGCGCTGTTTTTCGGGCTTTCTCTGTGGCTGGAGCTCGCTGGAGGCGAAATGAAAAATGTACTCCCATAAATCTTTCAGCACCCGTAACGCCTGTGACATGCGCTGGGGCCACGTTTGCCACTTTCGATTAGGGAACTACCGCCACTACTACTACCTTTGCTACAAATAACAAATACTGCTACCGCGCTCGTTCCGCTCTTACTTTCCAGCAGACGCACGGCGCAATCGTATGACAGTGTGGCTTTTTTTTTGTCGCTTCTCATCCGTCATGCCCATTGGTCGTGCCAAGCCTTCCGGATGCAAATTGTGTTATTTGCTGGTGGTGGATTAATTTGAATTTTTTTACGACCCTCACGGTATAGCGGCGTAATGTATTTCCCCCCCCACGTTGTGCCGTTGATTCCGCCAATGAGCGTTAACTTTCTCTTAGGTTTGTCTTCCGAATTAGAATAATAGCCCCGCAGTACATATATTGCACCCGAAATCGAAATGTGCTTCGAATTATTCACCGTAAATAGCTCCCGTGAAGTAATTATCAAGCGTTAAAACAGAAGCCTTCAAAAACACGCACCCCATGTACCTGTTGCTTCCTTTGTGCGACCTTTCCAGCGGACAAGCGGCAACGGGAAAATCCGATCACCCGCCGTGATGATACCTACGCACAAAAAGAACACGATTCGCTCTACTTGCGTTGATAATGTTTTATTCACAGTCATCGACACATTTGCCGCTCAAAAAATTTGTCCTCCCCGTGGGTGAGTTGTAAGGGAACCCCAATTTAACTGGCGATGTCCAGCGGCTGACGATAAAGCCCCAAATAAACGTTTGCATTCAACCGCTACAAACCCCTGTTGGAAGTTTTTAATCGCTTGGCCCACCCCCACATCCCCACTCCGAAAAGAACTCAAAATCTGCCTTTTCCGTTCCTCGCTGATGCGGAAAATGAGCGAAATTTTCTCACCCACGGGAGGGTTTGTGGGCAGCGTGAAATGATAAAGTGTTAAAGCAGTGTAGCGTAGACGTGTCTAGGCGCCTAATTAATTTTTATACCACCACACGCTCCAACGCCTTTCGGTAGCTTTCCTTCTTTGCGTAATCGTTGGAAATAATCGCGGCGCGAGATGTTGTGCGATAATCATTTCGCGGTATTGCTGTTTTGACATCAATTTGACGCTCGCTGTTACGGTTATAAGATCTGTCTTTTCCTCAGAGATGGAGACATAATTAGACGGAAAAGCTGAAGGCGTTTGACAGTTGACATATGAAAGCAAACTTCATAGTAGCAGCTGCTACATATTACGTCCAGTCAAGTGCATCGATCGAGGGCGGCTCGTGCCTTGTAAAACTTCCGCCTCGTGTACTATCAGATAAGGCGATTTTTATCGCCGATAAAAGTCTTCCTTCGTGGCAGCTCCGTTACAATCGGCAAACATGTTCACTATCTTGTAAGGTACCAATACTTTGTCAACATTTGTAAAGAATCAACATCAACCGAGGTATTTGTTTCTGTAAAGATTTCTTCTCCATTGCTCCCATCGTAGATGTATTCCTCACAAATCCATACCTTTTTTTCCGAGCTGAGCCTTAACCCACACACGTGCGCATGTTGGAACAAGTGTTTCTTGCTTGGGTTGTGCGTGCGTGTGGCCTGTGTGGGAGTGCAGGAGTTGGAAATGAATACAATATTTCGAAACATCATCGGCTCGGCCGTCGGGCTGGTGGATATGGATCACCTCTACCCCAAGGGTGACACCAATATACGCAGCAATCCAAGCCACACGACAGAGATAACTTTACGGCTCGAGATGCCGTACAAACGCGCTCGGTGTATCTCCTACTTCTTGCGCTTACTCGTAAGGGCTTGGGGATGTTTCACTATAATCATCGAATGTTTGGATCGGGTTCGACCGAGCCATGGGTAATTTTATGACGATCACAATTATTTTCGGAGTAATTTCGAAAAAAATGACATGGTTTAAAAATTGCGCCTGTATTAGGAACAGACAGTTGTTATGATCTAATGCGCTTTTAAACGCTTAAATGTGGCTAGCTTAGTGGGTTACTTACTTTAAATGCTATTTTAATGATGACAAATGCTACTCGTGAAGGATTTGTATCGCATTACAATAATAACTTAATTTCGAACAAACAGATCCTATCGGGACGCGGCATGCAGGAGTCAGAATAGTAGATTGAAAAGATCTATCTTTCACGAACGTACTGTCCACCTAGCCACAGCTTGTGGAGAGCACATGGCATTTGTGCCATCTCATTGCGTTTTGCGTACGTGTTCGCTATTCGCTTACTAATAACTAGCTTTTAATAGATTAACCGGCCCATACGACGCTAATGATGGGGTTGTGCCCGGGGACACATTGACAGTACACAGTATTC
>JXXA01020262.1:0-14924 GCA_000956255.1 Anopheles punctulatus
CTTCTCAAAAATATTGTCAAAATTGTTGCAAGCAAGCGCCATCCAAGGTACTCCGGCAGCAGTACCAGCATTACCCATCGTATAAACGGGCGACATCATAAAAACGGTGACATCATTCAGCGCATAGCATTATGTGTTAGTTTGTTTTTTTTTTTATTGATTTTCACTCTCTAAAAAGGATGGTACTCGACCGAAAAGAATTGGTGAAAGCTTGCAAGCAAAACAAACACCACGTATCGCCGAAAAGTGATGGAACAAAACTGGAGCAAATGAGTGAAATATTCGTTTTCATACTGCAGCGCTGCATATGAAAGAAATAAAACATACAATTTAAAAAAAGAAGCTAAAACACACACACACACATCCAACATATACATAAACAAGTGACATAAAATAACGGCAAAAATAAAAAGTTTTTAAACTAACATCGACAAAACACCACAACCAAGAAAGGTAAGGGCGCGCGAGAGACGACGTGAGCTACAAAAACAACTTCCAAAAGCAGTTAGTCACAACACGAGTTAAGAAATCAGATGCTAGGGAGTGCAGAAGAACAGCAGTAGCAGCAGTGTTGTAGCAGGGAGCCAGCAAGGATGCGTTTTTAGGTGAGGGCAGTAGTATAGGGCACGGTTGATGAAAAGCGCAGAACGGTGCGATAGCAGTGCAGCGGCAGCACCGTTAGGATAGTTAGGGAAGGACGGAAATAAAAGGGCAACATCAACCACCTTTGTAACTGCTCTATATACGAAAGAAAAACTAAAAATAAAAAATAAATGTTATAATAATCAAACTGTGTTTCATTTTTATTTCATAAATCCTGTAGTGTAACGAAGAAGAGATGTAAAATATTTAGATTAGTTTTTCCATCAAAACACCTGAAACGTTATGTGTCTCGATATCTTAGTGTAGCCGCATTAGTAATACCGTTTTTCGTTAAATTGGCTACTAGACATCTAGACAAATGTCTCTAAACAAGAGAAAATAAAATAAAAAAAACGATGAGACTTGATTGGATCTGAAATTTGCAGCTTCTTCTCCTTCGTTTGCAACACATTCATTACTTTAATTTAGTTGGGATATGAACACACAACCAATGCCTGGCAATAACATCGTAAGTACAAACACGCAATTTCACAGGCAGTCAACAAATGATGTTTTTATTTCTTGCGCACTAGTTCAACAATACATTAAGATTACGATTCGTGGAATCTGGTCTCATGATACGCGTCGAACCTTTTGGTAAATTTATGTCATTAGAATTGTACCCTATAGAGTACGGCTACACTATAAATAAATTACTGACTTGGCAGACTTACTGACTGACTGACTGACTCCACATAGTTAACAATTTCAACGACAGACGCATCACAAAACGAAGAACATAAAGAGAAATTTCGAAAGCAACGAGGCAGGATGGAAGAAGAAAGGACCGAGTCCTGACCACGACACACCCGTCCCGGCCAGGAAAGTGAGAGCACGCCGGTACGGTTCGCTTACTTCGCCTTGCCCTGGTTGGCGACGGATTCGATTGCCTTGCGGACCGTTTCCTCATCGCCCAAGAACTTCATAGATACCACCGGTTTCAGGTTCTCGTCCAGCTCGTAGACAAACGGAATGCCAGTGGGAAGATTCAAGCCCATAATCGCCTCATCCGTCATCTGGTCCAGGTGCTTGACGATACCGCGCAGACTGTTACCGTGCGCCGCAATGATGATGTTCTTGCCCTCCTTCAACTGCGGAATGATCACGTCGTTCCAGTACGGCAGCGTACGCTCGATGGTTAGCTTAAGCGATTCCGCCATCGGGAACTCATTCGGTTTCGGGTCATCCTTGTAGCGTTCGTCCTTCACGATCGCGTTGTAGTACGCATGGTCTGGTTCCATATTCGGTGGCGGCACGTCGAAGCTGCGGCGCCAGATCAGCACCTGCTCCTCACCGTACTTGGCGGCCGTTTCGGATTTGTTCAGCCCGGTCAGCCCACCGTAGTGACGTTCGTTCAAACGCCAAGTCTTCTGGATCGGGATAGATGTCTGACCCGATTCCTTCAGGATTGAGTCGAGCGTCACCTGGGCACGAGTCAGCAACGACGTGTGTGCGATGTCGAACTTGAGGCCAGCTTCCTTCACAGCCTTTCCAGCAGCTAGAGCTTCCTCCTTGCCTGAAGAACGGAGCGTATGGGCAACGTTACTACATAGTTACATCATAACAAACTTTGCAACAGCACAGATCGCGCTTAGTACGTACCCTTGTCGCTCAGATTAGCATCGAACCATCCGCAAAAGAGATTTTTCTGGTTCCACTCCGATTCACCATGGCGAACCATCACAATACGGTACTTTGCTGCCATTTTTCGGAAGAAAGATATTTTACACACTGTTTGTCACACCGCTGGTGAATGAAACCCCTTCAAGGATACGGGTGTTGAAAATGCTTAAGGAGCCCAGAGGCAAACTTGAATCCGCTCTAATGACCTTTCACGTTCCTTGAAGGTCACAACAGCTGACAGCCGTTGTCAAATTCCGAAACGGAGTTTGTTTTTATTTGATCACCGTTTCACCGAGCAGCTATGGTCGCGTGGAGGACCATTAGCAATAAAAAACATTTTTTCTATGTAATAATGTTCAAATATAGTTTGTAAAATTTCTTTCGTTTCAATACTCAATATTTTGACGCATGTTTCTATTTTATCGTTCCCTTTGCCAAAATGCAATTGTGTTTTTCCATGTACTTTCATGTCGCATCATGTTAATGACAGTTTTAAAATTTTGGCGCCTTCTTCATTGTTGTCGTCGCACACTGAAAAGCAGCCTGGTGTTGCATGGAAAAGTGGAATTCGTCTGGTTACTTATTGTTATTCGTGTTAATATCTACAGTAAAGGATTGCTCTACAGTTTCCTGATAGTGTCCTCAGTGCTGGTGCAGTAGAGATTATAATTTTAGCAACTTTTACACGATACTTCGTTATAAATCCTTTTCAACATGAGCTCCCACGGACTGACTGTTGGATTCCTGGCGGTACGTTCGCTTCACTTTCCAGCTCAACTACTTATCCCAACTTACACAATAATCTACTCGCACCAACAGGAAATAATGCAGGGTAATGAGCTGGAAAATCCGGTCGTGCAAATTCTTGGTTCGAAGCGCATTGCCGGTAGCGGTGAACAGTCGGAACGATTCCGATTGCTCATTTCGGACAGTAAGTCACTGTATAGCTTCGCCATGTTGGGCACGCAGCTGAACGACATGCACAGACAGGGAAAGCTGCCGGACTACACCATTATCCGCATCGACCGCTACACAACTTCGGTGGTGAATCGGAACGAAAAAGGAGAAAAGCGTGTACTAATCATCGTAGATCTGACCGTATTGAAGGAGGGCAGTTTGGTTGGCGAAAAGATTGGGAATCCACAACCAATGACGGACACACCGTCACAGACAAACGTTGCCAGCAGCGGGCAGGATAAGCAAGCTCTTTCTCGACCGTTGGAGACACTGGGAGGAGCAGGAAACAATGCCGGAAACCGATCCATGTCTGGCCATAGCACCCAAAGTGCATCACTTACCGATTCTCTCACGCATCCCATTTCCTCGCTCAGCCCGTACCAGAACAAGTGGGTGATAAAGGCGCGTGTGATGTCCAAGTCGGGCATACGCACGTGGAGCAATGCGAAAGGCGAAGGCAAGCTGTTCAGTATGGACGTCATGGACGAGTCGGGCGAGATTCGCGTGACGGCGTTCAAGGAACAGTGCGATAGATACTACAGCATGATCGAGGTGGATAAAGTGTACTTTATCTCCAAATGCCAGCTGAAGCCAGCCAACAAACAGTACACGAGTCTGAAGAACGACTACGAGATGACGATGACGAACGATACAATCGTGCAGGAGTGTAAAGAGGCTGACGGTTCACTACCGGAAATACAATACAACTTTGTACCGATCTCGCAAATCGCCAACATGGAACCGAACTCGATGATCGACGTGATCGGAGTATGCAAACAGGCAGGCGAAGTCAATCAATTCACCGCCAAAACGTCCGGTCGGGAGCTGAAGAAGCGCGAAGTAACACTCGTTGATTCCAGTAATGCGTCCGTCGAGTTGACGCTGTGGGGTGAAGATGCGCAAAACTTTCCAGCTTCGGCCAATCCGGTCGTGCAAATTAAGGGTGCACGTGTGTCCGAGTTCGGTGGGGGCAAAACGCTCGGGCTGGTGGGTGGCAGTATGATGAAGCTGAACCCGGACTCGGAAATCGGGCATAAGGTGCGCGGTTGGTTCGAAAACGGTGGCAGAGATGCATCGATTAGTAACGTCTCGACTCGCACCGGTGCCGGTGGTGGCTCCGGGCTCAGTGCCGAGTGGTTGACGTTCCAGGAGGCGAAGGATCGCAATCTTGGTGCGGGAGACAAACCCGATTACTTCCAGGTGAAGGCGATGATACACACGATCAAATCAGCGAACGCGGTGTACAAGGCGTGTCCTCAGGCAGACTGCAACAAGAAGGTGATCGACCAGGAGAATGGACAGTTTCGGTGTGAGAAGTGTAACGCTGAGTTTCCCAACTTTAAGTATCGGCTGCTAGTGAACGTAAGTGTTTTTTTTTCTACTTTAATATCACGCATATGCACTCACGAACCGATGCATGACCTTTAAATTACAAATTTCATTCGTTGCTGAAATTTGTGAAATACTCTGTGTAATCTTTCCTTTATGTAAAGAATGTATTCGTGCTAAAAATCTAAAAGCTTTGCGATTATCTTTCTGTTTTCCACGCCCCGCTCGTTCTTAGATGCTCATCGGTGACTGGACGTCGAATCGATGGGTTACCGTGTTTACGGAGCTGGCCGAGGAGATGCTGGGAAAATCATCGCAGGAGATTGGCAGCAGTCTGGAGTACCAGAAGGACGACGTGGAAAAGTTGTTCGGCTCGATCAGCTTCAAATCTTTCGTGTTCAAGCTGCGCACGAAGGTGGAATACTTTGGCGAGCAGCCGCGCAACAAAACGTCCGCCGTAAGTGCGGCCCCGGTCAACCACAAGCAGTACAACGCACTACTGATCAAGAGCATCCAGGAGCTGACCGGCGTGGGAAAGAACTAATACCTACTCACCCCTATCTTTGCACCCTTTGCTTCGTGTTTGTTTTTACTAATCGCTCTTGTACAATTCCATGTTTCTTTCATTTTAAACCAGCTACTTCTAAAACGTACGTCGATTTTCGTGGCTTGTAAGCGTAAATGAAAGTTCCAACACAACGTATATAAAATAAAACATAAGCGCGCGTGCAGGCGCACTACTCATAAGTCATTGTTGAGTATGAACCGATTTCCCTCGGATTGGGCGCCCACGTACCGGTAACGACACCGGCCATACGCACCCCGATGATCGCCCACCTCCCGAAGCGTCTCCGGCAGCGGGCTGTAGACGGGTGGATTTTTCCGCCGTAAGCCCAACCCGCTGCTGACGGTCGTGTAGAGGTGCTTCAGGGTGTTGCTCTTGCGGGTCGATTGCTGCTCCCGGTTCTGCTTGCCACCGCCGGAAACATCGTTCGGATCGTGGTCGAGCGTTTCGCCGTAGTTCTCCAACTGACACCGTACAAAGTCACGCTCCATCTTTTTCACGCGCTGCGCGTCCAGTATGCGAAGCTTCGGCAGATGTCGGATAATGTACAATCTGAAATGTATTCGTTGTCGTATCCGGTTATGGATGCCTCAGGGATGGCGAACAAATCCATCTCCTTGCTCGTCGACCTACCTGTATTTCTGATAATCGTACTCGGTGTACTTGAGATTGAGCAGATGGCACGGGCAAGCAGGGTTGCCGAGCAGACTGAGATACTCCAGGTTCGGAAAACACAACGACAACTTCGTCAGCAGCAGATCCAGATTTTTGAACTGCGGAACAGAGACACAGGGTACAAAATGGTGTTCCTACGTACGTCCGCACGCCACCGTATATGCAGTGAGAGCTTGCGTTCAGGTTTTGCTACGGATCACGCTTTCCAAAGGACCTTATCGAACGCTCACGCGTTCTGATAGCCTTTGTGCCACGATCACCCAACCATCTTGCTGTTATCGTATCGGTTTGTGCGATAGACGGAAGAAAACAAAACACACAGTGGGGGCATTTTTGCATTTCCGGACCTCTCGCTCTCACTCTCCCGGAATCTTTCCCTTACCTTGTTGTTGTTCAGCGACAACAACTTGACGTTGTTCAGCTGTGCCGGGAAAATAATCTCATCCGTAAGGTAGTTGTTGTCCAGCACGAGCTCCTCGAGAAAGGGAAAGCGTTCCAGCGCATCGAACGACGAGAGCTTGTTATGGCTGAGATCGAGGTGCTGCACCCGATCGGCATACATCGTCACGATCGCCTCCGGCAGGCGGTACGTTTTCTGGTCGAAGTAGATGAGCTGCCGGGATGGAGTGTCATTATAAACGTTCGTCGACGAAATGCGTCTGCTAGAAGGCATAGTGTGACCTATGATGCGTTTACCTTCCCCTCCTGCGGGATGAACATGATTTTGTTCCAATTGATGGCTTCCATTTTCTTCTTGAGTGCTCCACTGTAGTCGCCACTGTACTTCCGCTTCAGTGTTGGGTTTCCGACTGCAATCTCGAGCTGCGTTAGCAACATTGGCACCAGAGTACTTTATCGATACCCCGCAGGCAAACGCGCACAAACACACGCACTCACACAAGTGTCGTTTCGGGAAAACGGTTCTCACCAGCACCCTACCCTCTTTGGGCGTGTGACCAAAACTCCACGATTGTTAATGATTAGCCAGCGTTTGTAGCACAGCAAATAATGACACAGAACAAGTAGGCACTGGAACAATAGTGAGCGAAGGTTCTACGACCCGTTGCAAGTCGTGCGTGTGGAAGCGGTTTTCAAATCAAGTAGTAAAATTCGATCGCTGGACCACACAACCATTAGACCATCAGGATCGCTTCTGCATTACTCACGCACACGCACGTGCCACCATGCCTACAGTTGACTGGTTGCTATTTGCAAATGGCATCGTCGAATGCTGTGTTATTTACAAGCTGCAAGCTGCTTGCTGCCGGTTGCGATACACAGCACTGATCGTGATCGAATCGCGGACACCGAACGCGGTCGATTACACTGTAGCCCTCACGTACATACGTTTCGCTCCGTCTCCCACCGACGGCGGGTGAGGTGCAGAATCGGGAGCTATTTACCGACACGGATTATTGTCGGCGCGTCTTATCAGCAGCAAAGGAGGAAAGGCCGGCCATTTATAACCACCAAAGCCGTTTCTTGATATTTCACTGATACACTGAAGATTCTACTGGTTCTGATCGTTTCGCGTTTTCTACTTAGGCGGCCGGTGAGGGTAAAATCCTCTCACTACAATGTGTTTGGCAGGTTGTTGGGTCATTTCGGGTACTTGTTGCCGCCCGTCGCCTACTCGGTCGCCTTCGATGTCGCGATAATTATTCTCATCCGCGCTATTGTTGAGCCGGGAAGCTGTGTGTTTGTCGCACCGCGAACATCTTATCAGTTGGTGTGCACCTTGTTTTTTGTACCAAAGTCCGTACAGCGGGCCTGAGCCTGGCTAATCGTCGTGTTCGTCATAACGTACTGTGTGCCAGTCGGGCACTCGGTGCGTACGAGCCCATTCCGAAATGAGAAACCCCTGGAACGTTCTTCCCGGGGTGTGCGGGCGCGTTTCGCTTCATTCGTCACTTGAAGTGATTCCTTTTTTCTACTTGTTTGCTTTGCTCCGGTCTGCCGAAGGACGACTGCGTGTGGTTTTGTGTAATGTGATACTGGGTTGCCGGTCGGCTTGGAAACGACGGGAGGAATTGCATACAGCCGAGTTCGGTCGATTGTGGACGTTGGGTTTGATAGTGTCGACCGGCGGAATGGTGTTCGATCGTGCGTTGCTAAGATGGTCGCCGATCGGTTGATAAGGTCGGCTGCAGCACGCCTTGACGATAGAATGATTAATCTCGGCCGGGGGAAGCAATGCAGAAAGCGAAAGTTGAAAACCGTAATCTCTATTGCAATGGAAGGTTTTCATCTCAACGTAGAGAGATAATCGCAAACAGTCTCGTAACGAGCAATAAAAAAAAAAACCCAATATTTATTTCCACTTTTTCATCTCCCACACAAGCTAATGATGGAACAACCGCAGATTCGTATGCACCATCACGATGTCGTGTTCGTTGCATGCCTCAATGACGCCCGCATCATTCGTGGAACCGGCCGGGCTGGCAATGTACGACACACCGCTCAACTTCGCCCGATCCACGTTGTCCCGGAACGGGAAGAACGCGTCCGACCCAAGCGAAACGCCCGTCAGCTGGCGCGTCCACTGCTCCTTGTCGGCTTCGGTCAGCGCTGGCGGTACCTTTTCGAGCATCGCCTCAAACTGCGTCACCGGCATATCCTTGCCGACCGTGCCGTTCACGTAGTTATCGATCGCATTCGACACCTCCGCTCGCTTGACGCCCTTCCGGAACTGCATGCCGGTGACGCGCGGATGCTGCCGCAGCCACCAATTGTCCGCCTTGTCGCCGGCGAGTCGCGTACAGTGGATACGTGACTGTTGCCCCGCACCGATGCTAACCACCTGGCCGTCCTTCGCGTAGCACACGGAGTTACTCTGCGTGTACTTGAGCGCAATCGTGGCCACGATCAGATCGCGCACGGCACCCTCCGGCAGCGTCTTGTTGCGCGTGACGATGTTCGTGAACAGTGCCTTATTGATATCGGCGTCGTTGCGGCGCTGCTCGAGCTGCAGCCCGAACAATGTTTTACGCTCAACCGGACCGGGCTCGTACGTGGGATCGATCTGCAGCACGCAGTACGAGCCGTTCTTCTTCTTGCGCAACACCTCGAGTGCTTCCTCCGTGTAGCCGGGCGCAATGATGCCGTCGGACACTTCGCGCGAAATAATCTTAGCGGTGGCGAGATCGCACGTGTCGGACAGGGCCACAAAGTCACCGAACGAGGACATGCGGTCGGCACCTCGCGCCCGTGCATAGGCCGTCGCCAGCGGCGTCAGACTGTCGAACATGTCGTCCACCATGCACAGCTTGGCCTGGTCGAGCGTTAGTGGCACACCAACCGCGGCACCCGCTGGCGACACGTGCTTGAAGCTGGTCGCCGCCGGAAGCCCGAGTGCACGTTTCAACTCCCGCACTAACTGCCAACCGTTCAGGGCGTCGCACAAATTGATGAAACCCGGTGCCGCATTCACCACCTTCAGTGGCAGCCGCTCGAGCATCGTGAATATCTGCGCCGGCTTCTGATGCGGGTTCATGCCGTAGCGCAGATTGAGCTGCGACACGCCACCCGAATACTGCTTGCGGAAGTAGTCCGAGATGATCGCATCGTACTCGGCCGTGTGCGTGAACGCCTTCAACGCCAGCACCTGGCGGGTAGCGGGCGTCGTATCGCCATGCTGCCGAATCTCGTCCAACACCTTCGCGTAGTCCTTGGGATCGCACAGTACCGTCACGCGCTGATGGTTCTTGGCCGCGGCCCGCAGCAACGTCACCCCGCCGATGTCGATGTTCTCGACCGCTTCCGCAATCGTCACGTCCGGCTTGGAGATGGTCAGCCCGAACGGGTACAGATTGCAGACGACGATCTGGGCCAACTCGTAGGCTTGCGCGCGTATATCGCGCTGGTCGGATTCGGTCATGCGTGCCAGTATGGCGGCGTGCACCGCAGGGTGGAGCGTTTTGACCCGGCCACCGAGCATTTCCGGTGCACCGGTGATATCCGACACATCGCGCACTGGCAAACCCTGGTCACGGATCGCTTTCGCCGTGCCACCGCTCGCCACCAGCTTGAGGCCGAGCTCATGCAGTCCCTTGGTAAACTCTACCAGACCGGATTTATCCGACACGCTCACGAGGGCTATGGAGATGGAAATTGGGTGTTGGAATGATATTTATTTTCAATTACTGGAACGAGGCGCGCCGAGGCTTTCTCACTTCAATCACACTTACCAATCTTCCCGCTAGCCATGCTGCCGTATCTTTTTAAACCTTTCACCACCGAAGTCACGCAAAGACTGCTCGCCAAGGCTCTCGAATAGATTGCTGGAAAACAACATCCGAGAACGATCGATAGTGACTACATTCCAAACAAACTCTACAATAATAATAACACACCACAGGCCCGGCGATGATAAGCCCGTCGCCTGTGAAAATACATCTAGGCAAACCACGTTGCCAACGTAACAAACCAAGGCATATCCCTACGGTGGAATAATGATGATGATGATGCTGCTAGGCCTCAAACCATGGTCACTGTCGGACGCGATAGTGCGCAAATAGTTGTAGAATTAAAACATTGATCCGATTGAACCACGATTCAGCACACGGCCAGAACTCGAATGGGCGGGTCAACTTTGGAGGTTAGAGTTTGTTTGTTGCAAATGTAAATTTAAAAAAAACTACAAAACTCCAAGTAGGCCATGCTTTCTACAACACAAACCAGTGCAACTATACAATCCGTACAGCCTTTGATACGAGGGAAAAGCAGCAATACAAAGAGTGTTTTACTCACGTTTTACTCCGAAGGGATGCTGCCGTATTGGAAGATTAGACTCACGGTTAAAGCTCGAAGATGGAAACAAGTGCACACCACGCGAGACACACCACCATTGGGGGAAAAGATTCTTCACTTACACAGCATCCGAAAGAAGAAGGAGGTAAGTGGTCGTCGCTTCCTTCCAACACACTCGTAGCATGCGGGTTTGTGGATCTTCCGCCTATGATTGATTGTTGAGGTTAATTTGCTTTGTTGAAGTCGCCCTAGCGCGATCGTTGGCTTTAGAAGTAGAAGAGTGTGAAAACCGGCTCCAGTCTCCATCTCGGTCACTCCAAGGCATGAAATCCACGATGATCGCGTAAATTAGGTGCACTGGTAGTGGTGAAGGCTTTTTCGTCGGTAGATGACATAAAAGAAACCGTGCCAAGTGCGACAACACACAATACGCAAATCCTTTTCTCCTTCCTTCTAAACTGGTTTGTGTTGAGGTGAGATGTTTTATCATTCTATAAGATAATATATGTTTTATTTCTTCTTCACTTCGATAAATGCTACAGAGACCATCATTAGCACGTTTCAAGTTTCGCGCACGCGTTCGGAAATGGGTTAAAAATTGCCCTATTCTTAAATAGCGTTAACATCATGCAACAAGATAGTTCCGATTATTACGGTTACTTGAAGCGCTACTGGTGGATTGCAGGAACCAAAAATTAACACTGATTATATTTATTTTGTCGACGATTTTATTTTTCTTCATTTTAGTTATCTATACGCGCAAACACAGTTCGCACGATTGCTGCTCCATACAATGTTTTTTACTTAATTGTTGAGGATAGCAAAATATCTAGATAGTCTTGACCATACTCCCCCCGATAGAAGCAAAGAAGATTTGTTTCTGCACACAAACAAAAAGATTACAATTAACAAACAAATGCGGAGGGGAAAGTAGTGCCAGGCGCTAATACAATAATAGTACGGAGTGTTTTCGGGATTTTGCTATGATGTAGCTGGCTGGCTGGCTGGCGGGTTTGAACGTGATAGAAATAAGTTTGACAATAAAATATGTCCTCCTTTCTCTCGCACGCTCATCCTCGAAGGGATAAGTAATTTGAAGATCAGTCCTCAGTATTTCTCGTCTTGCATTATACTATGATCCTTACAACACAAACACACACACACACACACGCACAAATAACATTCATCTTTTACATACAAAACACGCGCATTCACTCTCGCACACTCAAACGCACATCACATTCATCAGTCATGCCGTTTTGCCGGAAGATCTAGCTTCCGTGCAAGTGTTCGTTCGGTATGCTTGTCCTTGACTTTTGCTACCTTGGCTCAATCAATCGAACTCCGGCTTACAATTCGTCATGGTCGCCACCCTCAGCATCGATGTTTTCCTCGTCCTCATCGGCACCACCGGCCGCACTATCGTCCGCTGTCGGCTCGTCGACGAACTCTTCCTGCTCTGGCTTCTCGTCCACCGAGACACCCAACGTTTGACGCATCATACGCTCGATGCTCTCGGCAAAGTCGGCCGTCTCCGGCAGCTGGAACCCGGACCGAAGCGTGGCCGTGTTGAACATCAGCACCGCCATATCCTTCGCCACCAAATCGTCCGTGTCGATCTCTACCCGACGCAGCAGCTCGCGCATCAGCGGATGGCGGGGATTGATTTCGAGCGTTTTCTTTTGATTCAGGTAGTAATGACGTTGCGGATCATCCGTCTTCTGATGTGCGTTTGCCAACGCCAGACGCTCCATGTTACCGGTCCAGCCGAACATCGACGCAACCAGAGCGCACGGCGAGTTGGACAGACGCTCCGAAAGCTGAGCCTTAGCGATCTTGTCCTTCAGTGCCACGTCGTTCAACCACTTCAGCAGCGGCTCGTACTCCGTCTTCAGCTCCTCAAAGCGAGCCTTCGACTCCTCCGATTCATTCAGCGTGAAACCCTCCTTGGCGACGTTCTGGAAGCGCTTGCCATCGAACTCGGGCAGGGCGGAGATGCTGTACTCATCGACGGCCTCCACCAGGAACAGTACCTCATATCCGCGCGACAGCAGACGCTCGACGAACGGCGACTTCTCGATTTCGGCACGGTTCGGGCCGGCAATGAAGTAGATGTTGTCCTGTTTCGGCTTCATCCGCGACACGTAATCACTGAGGCTAGTGTACTCCTTGTTTTTCGTCGAGGACGACTGGAAGCGGAGCAGCTTGGCCAAACGCGACCGATTGCTCGGGTCCTCCATGATACCGAGCTTGATATTGGTGGAGAACTCCTTCCAGAATTTGTCGTACTGTTCCTTGTCCATCTTCTTGATCATGTCGAGCGCCTTGCGAACCAGTTTCTTTTTGATTACTTTGATTAGCTTGTGCTGCTGCAGTGTTTCACGCGACACGTTCAGCGGAAGATCATCCGAGTCGACCACACCCCGGATAAAGTTCAGATAGTTTGGCATCATGTCGTTGAACTCGTCTGTGATGAACACACGGCGCACGTACAGCTTGATGTTGTCCGCCTTGGTACCGTACTTGTTGAAGCTTTCCGAGGGCTGTACTTTCGGCACAAAGAGCAGCGACTTGAATGTCACTTCACCTTCCGCGATGAAGTGCGTGTGCGTCAGCGGTTCGGACGTGTCCTTCGTCAAGCTCTTGTAGAACTCGGTGTACTCTTCCTCCGCAACATCGCTCACCTTGCGCGTCCAGATCGGTTTGCTGTCATTCATGATCTCCCAGTTCCAGACCGTTTTCTTCACCTTCTTTGTCTTGGGCTTGTCGCTATCGGTCGTCTCTTCCTCCTCGACCTTTGCATCTTCCTCCTCGTCGATGTTATCTTCCTTCGTTTCGGGCTTTTCGGTCACTTCTTCCTCAACCGGTACCTCTTCTTCCACCTCCTTGCTCGTCCACATGTAGATCGGGAAGTTGATGAACTGCGAGTACTTCTTGATCAGCTGCTTTACCGTGTCATCCTCCAGGAAGTCAAGTGCCTCCTCCTTCAGATGCAGCGAGACCTGCGAACCACGCTCCAGTGTGTTGCCCCGCGGGTCCTCAACGATGCTGAAACTGGCCGCATCCGATTCCCAGATGTACTGCTTATCATCGTTGTGCTTCGTCGTCACAACGACCCGGTCGGCGACCAGGAATGCCGAATAGAAACCGACACCGAATTGACCGATCATGTCGTTCACGTCCTGCCCGTCGGCCTTCTCCTTTTCCTGCATCTTCGACAGGAAGTCGGCCGTACCAGACTTGGCGATCGTTCCCAGGTTGTTGACCAGATCCTGCTTCGTCATGCCTATACCGGTATCGATGATGTGTAGCACCTTGCCCTCCTTGTCGGCCTTGATTTTTACCTCCAGGTTGCGGTTGCTATCCAGCACGGACGGATCAGTTAGCGAGAGAAGGCGGATCTTGTCCAGCGCGTCAGATGCGTTCGAGATCAACTCGCGGAGGAAGATTTCCTTATTGCGGTATAGTGAGTTGATAATGAGCTTCATCATACGGTTCACTTCCGCCTGGAAGGTAAACTTTTCGGACTTTTCGCGCAATTCCTTGATCTGCGCCACGTTTAGCCCATCCAGCTTGATTGCTTCCTCTTCACGCTGCACCGCTTCGGCATCCGTACGCGACCCTTGTTTCGAGGCTCCGAGATCATTGTCCACCTTTGGCAACGTGCCATCGTTTTCGTCGGTTTCCGCTCGCACATGATGAATTCCTGCAATCAAGAGAGCAACATCAACCCGTAAATGGCCACGTCAACACACAACACAAAGAGTCGCTGGTGATCGAGAACATTCCCGAACTACGTTCTCTAAGCGGCAAGGGTGCAACCGAGCTGCTTCACTCTTACCTGAAACTAGGAACACACCCAGTACTAGAAGTAGCAAGTACTTCATAGTGAGGTTTTTTGCACAAACTTCGACGCACAAACAATCGCAGATGGAACCGATAGTCACCGGCACGTACTGGGAATGTATAAAAACCTCGGACCGAACTTACGGGACGTTGAGCCGCTTTTCGGACGACGGTGTTGTGAAAATTAAACTCTTCGAGAACGCGTGCGCCGGCTTTTTATTTTCTAGTCACAAAAACCGGGCCGGTTTTGCCACGGGGGAATGATGGCCAGACGCTCCACTGAGGAAGGAACACGTCACCTCTTCAGAGTCGGAATAAACAAGAACAGAAAGAAACAGTGCGTGGTTTTTTCTGATTGGTGCAAAATATGACGTCACAACTGTCAGAATTGTCTAAATTAAATTCGAGTAGATCATCTAGCCTCCACAGTCGCGGAGAGCACCTCCCCTACCGGCAATTGACAGGTAGTTTGTGGGCAAAAGGGGTATGTGCGGTATGGCAGTTTCCAGGTTTTAAAACTGGTGTAATGAAAGTCATG
>JXXA01020263.1:0-24923 GCA_000956255.1 Anopheles punctulatus
TATTACCAGAATGGAAACAACTGGTAACCTCCAAAGGGTGGCAAGGTTAGCAGCACCTCCAGACGAGCAACAGTAGGCATAACGTTTCCAATTTCACGACCAAACCAAACCAAACCGACCAATCGATAGGCGTGCACACGAATGTTGCTCGCTGCCAATAAAATGAGCTGCAAATCGACAAATAATGCACCCGAATGCAACGCTGCGGCACGCGAAAATATGTCCCTGTCCATCATGCGCCGGTTGATGTGTTTTTGTGGCGCCTCCCGGAGGTTGGGGTTATCAATGTTCTGCCTCGCCCATGGCAACGCCGTGTCCGTTGGTAACTTGTTTACCGCTTCAAATCGGACCGCACCGTTGGCATTGGACAGCCGTGTGCCGTTCGCAGTACACGATTCGGTGGCACGGGCGAAACACTGGCGGGAGAATGATCAAGGAGCTGTACCAGCAGACCGAGCCAAAGTCCCATCGTCCGAGCTACAGTAATAAGGCGGTTATACTGAGCAGCGCCAAGTGGAACCAGATGTGGAAGAAGGTCGTCAACCCGACGGACAAGGAGACGGAGGTGCTGTGCCAGCAGGAGCGCGAGTTTCGCGAGTATCTCAAGAACGGTTCCAAGAAGATGACCAGCACCTGGGAAAACACGGTGCAGAACATCCGCGACAAGAAGGAGGCGGAACGGTTACGCCGTGATAAAGCGAAGGTTGAGGAAGGTACGCCCTATGCCGGTGGTGGTGGTGGTGGATCGAAATGTACCAAAACGTTTCTTTTTTTTCCTGTGCCCCCGTTCCCCCACCCCCTCCCTAGATCAACGCTACTATCGTGAGCTGAAGGCGGCGGATGAAATTAAGCGCAGGGAGCTGATCCAGAAAGCGGAAGATCTCATCCAGAAGGACAAGGTGGGCCCCCGGGTGCTCGAGAGTGCGGCCAAGTTCTGCGAAGTGCTGAAGGGCCGTGAGCTGCAGCGTCAGTTTCGGATGGAGCAGGAACAAATGCAGCAGTTGCGTAAGCAGTCCGTGGACTCGCAGACACTTTCCCAGGCGAATCACTGGCTGCGATCGCACGGTGATCGGTTGCTGGAAGATCGCCAACGCTTCGACAACTACAAGCGCGAGCTGAAAGAAACGATGATCCGCAACCAGCAGTTGCAGCGTCAGCGCAAGCAGGACCTCATTAACGAGGAGCAGCAGAGCCTGGAGGTGATCGAGAGTGAGATGCGCCGGCAGCAGGAGCGCGAAAAGAAGGCAATGGAGGAGAGCAAAGAGATGCGGCGCATGAACGCGCTGGAAGCGATCCGGATGGCGGAAGATCGGCGGGCACGGTTGCGGCGCGAGTCGGAGATTGAGGACGCACTGCTGCAGATCTACTGCGATGGTCAGCAGACTATAGCCAACTTCAAGCAGAACATACACGTGAGCAAGCATCGCTTTCGAGACAACTCGCACCAGCTCGTCGATGCCGTCGAACGGCAGCGGGCAGCACTGGCGCAGGAGGAACGTAATCAGGCTCGCGCCGCCGAAGAAAAGGATCGCATCGCGTCGATCAAGGAACGCGAGCAGACGGAGCAGCAGAAACAGCTGAAGGCGGCCCGCATGCAAGCCCATCTGGACGAGATCGAGTGGCAAAGGCAACGCGAAGCAGAGGAGGCCGTCCTGACGCGCCGCGAGTACGAGGAGCGGCTGCGCAACATCGACGTCACGTTCGGCTTCGACCGTCACAAGGTGACGGACAAGACGATCAAAACGTACGCCCAGCGCAAGCTGCTGCTCGGCCAGATGGTGGAGAAGGAGGTGCGCGAGCGCCGGGAGGCGGACACTACGGCCGAGCTACGGTACGCGCGGGAGCACGCGGACAAGGAAAACCGACACTTCCTGCAGTACGCGCAGGACCTCATCAGCGATGCCAAGGTGAAGGGGCGCCCGATTTTACCGCTGCTGAAGACGGTTCAGAGCTACAAGCGGGAGCACTTCCACGACTTCAAGGACGCGGACGTGGTCCCGCAGCACCTGCTGTCGCGCGTGCCCATCAACAACAAGCTGATGGAGCAGGGTCTGCTGGATGCGATTCCTTCGCGCCAGAAAGCGCTCGTCTTACCGAAGCCAAAGCCACCGAAGACGCTGGAAGCGCTTGTCAAGGACGAACAGCAGCAGGGTGACAAGAATAGTGCACCCGAAAGTAACAAAGCAAGCGGGGACGAGTCGAAACCTGCCGTGTGAAGTTCGCTCCATAAGAAAAATCACCCATTTACGTGTATTTTACATTCCTTTTTGCGATCATACTGCGATTTATAAATAAAATCAACAACCTTGCTTGAGTGGAATTGGTTTTTTTTTCGAAAAGTTTATATTGTGTATTCCGATTTAGGATATTTGGCATTCAAAATATTTACTATCTGTCAAGAGGTCGTGAGGAGGTGGAATAATCATACGTCATGTGTTTAGCAGGCTGGGTTGAGTTGAGAACTCAAGCCCGCTTCAATTTCTATGGCACCCAATGGGTTGGGAAACATTCCGTGCTATTAAGCGATTACTCTAACGAGTATCTTAAACAGACCCCCTTAGCATCTTCCTACGATATTCAATCCGATTTGAATCTTTCTCTCCTGTTGTAAATTTGCGCTTCCCACCGCTGCAAGCTCCCAAGCAAAGCGCTCTCGTTCCGGTGCTCTCCCTCTCTCTCTGTCTCTCTCTCTCTCGCACGCTTGTCTGTTGGAGCAGGGCCCCGCCGCGGGAAACGTGAAAGCCGCCGGTCTCGAAATCACGTGCATTTGTTTGTAAATAAACCTCCAAAATCGGGAAGGTACTGCGCAGCCGCACGCTGTTACTGCGAGCGGAAGCAGCGGAAGAGTCACGGAGCGAACTGTCACGGACAGGTCGGCCATATGCAGTCGGGCTTTCGGGGGAAAATTCGCTCGCTCGCTCATAGATTCAACAATTTTTCCAGTGCAGCCATTACATCGCCCCGGGACGGCGGGTGCCATGGTCGGGTCTTCGCTTTCCCATTTTCCAACGCTGAACATGTAACGATCCGGTTTGCCCGTTTTTCGGTAAGTGTCAGTGCTGCATTCCGGGTGTAGGAAATCATCGCTGGAACGGTCCAGCTGCGTTATTTCGGCCGTTTTTCTCGAGAAAAAAGCTCGCGAAAGGTGGCGACCCATGGCGACGATGATGCGTCGTCATCTTGTGCGAAGGGTGTGTGTAGATTTTATCACACGGTGTAATGATTATATAATTTGGCCAGCTGCTTGCCCGCGCTGGAGTGTGACGTGAAAATGGAGCAAATTATGTGCGAATAGTGCAAAACAGTGTAAAATATCGTGCTGCAAGCGGATAAATATGTTGGTGAAAATTTCACCCCTTTTTTTTGCTTCCGTGTTTTCTAATATGGCGGACGGCGTACATTACACGGGCAGGAAGTTGTAAAGCGAACGCGAATCTTTCACATCAGGATGTAAAATGCGTTGTTAAATTCACTCTCCACATCATTCGGAAGTCAATGCTTGGAACGGGAAACGGCATTGAATAGTGCTGGCAAAGATTAGATGCAATAAAATCTAGAGCCCCTTAGCTTCCCTTACACTGTCGATGACCTCGAGTGAAAGTATTAGGTTTGATAGCATTTTTCCAGCTCACTATATTCCCAATCGGCAATCGGAACGCGACTCAACAGCGTTTAATTCGTGCGACTAAGAGAAGCGTGTTACATAAAACTTTTATTTCCGATGGGCAGTAAAAATTGAACCACTCCCCAAGAAAGCTATGCTATCTTTCTCCATTCTCTCCGCTTACCGTCTCCATTCCCACCTCCGCCACGTTTCGGTTCGTTTCCATCCAACGAGCAGGTCAAGCAGGCCATCATCATCAACCATCCGCCCAGCTCCAGGTCGCCAGCTGTCGGTGTGTTGGTTTCGGGTACCATGTAAACGTATCGTCACGCACACAGCGAAAGCGCGGCCGTCTGTATCATCATAACAAGCCATGCGAAAAACGCCAAAAAAGAAAAAGAAACACACCCACAGGGATGACAATCACCAGCCGAAAGATGAAACGGCTAGCGGATCGATGAAATCAGCTGTTGAATTTGACACTTGCTGCTGGCGTTTGTTCGTTCGGGTAGTGGATGATGCGCACACACAACTGCCCATCGGATGGAGGCGCCTGGTGTGCAACGCCGAACAAACACAACCGTTGGTGCTTCGGTGCGCGATCCAAGGCTTTCGCAGTGTTTGCCGGCGTCAGTCGTTTGCAGTGTCAGCGAACGACAAACGCTGCCAAATAAATAAACGCCCGATAGAGGAAACCGTAAACAGAGCCATAATCGATGAAAATCGAATCAGATTATCGCTCCGTTCGCTTGTACACCCGTACACGTTTCCATTACCCGCCCGTCATTTCCACGCTCCTACACTGCTCGGTTTCGCACGGAGGCACATAAAACCGAAGCTCAAAAATGCATCTGTTGCTCGCGTTGTGCTGATGATGAGCCGCTTGTCTGGTCTCGTGGACCGGACCAGACCAGAAGGGCTGGCCAGCGAAGTGTGCCAAGTTTTATCTTTTCTCGCCTCGCCCGGCGCGACGTTTGGTTTGCAAAGCTGCAGCAAAGTTCAACAGGTCCAATGCAGGGTGTTCGGTGTCAACCGCTCGCCTGGACACTCTCCGGCTACTTGATGCATGCGTGGTGGTCTTGAACTTTCCGAGCGTTCGGGCCGCGCATGTGGTTGCATAAAAATTTGGCGTGTGCCAAATTGCAAATGAGGCACGGATGAGTGGAGATAAATTAATTTGCGGTTGTTGTCGTGTTGGCAGGCGGTGCCACATTCTTCGCTCGTGTGTCAAACGATGTGAGAAGATAGAGCAAAAAAAACATCGTGTGATGCTGCAAATTGAATACCGTTTTGGGGTCCGCTTTCGTCCCTTTGTAATTTCTGTTCGTAAATACCACCTCATTATTGTCTATTTTATCGGTATCGGTTGGAACGGCAGACCTCATCGTAACCCTGCTATCATCACCATGGCGAACGCTTCGTCCACCAATCCCATCGACGAGGGCCTCCAGGATCTGGGCGTTCCGGTTCCGGTACAGACGTTCCTCTGGCAGCAGATAGCTCCCTTCATCCGGCCCAAGCTAGGCAAGCTGCACGAAGCTAGCTGCATGGTACGTAAATCGAATCCTTTTCCGGTAATTCTAACCAACCGTACCCGTCACGCAATACAGGATTTGAGTACTTTGACATCGAATCGAGCCAAGAATAGTGTCTTGTGCGGAACACTGCAAGCAGAGTGTAAATAACCTGGGAACGTTTTTTTATGCGATCATATGAAATCAATTGTTCTGTTCAGTTCAGGACTTTCATAGCAAAGGAAATCGTTTCGTGTGTAAATTAATTTCCCAAAATTCCATCTTTAAATCATGCTTAACCGTTTGCCAACTCTTCCGTTCTAAATTTTGTGTCAATGATTCAGTGTTCCATTTTTCTTTTCATCGTGTTTGTTTCTAAACCAAACTGTCGAGCGTTTCGAAATGCTGTCATTCGTGTTAACAGTGTGACCGTCGATGTACATAATCAGAGCCACGCAAATTGAATTTTTATAGCAAAAAAAAAATCTCGGGATGAGGAAAAACGAGCGATTCGAACGGAAAGGCGTAACATTCATTTCTTTTCTTTTATTGTATCCACCTCGCAACCGCAGATACTGAACATAGCCGTGTGAATTGATGTTGGTTTTATTGCTTCTTTTCTTCTTTTCCTTCCGCCAAAAACTCTTCTCTCTCTCTCACTCTCTCGTTATGTGTGTGTGTGTGTCGCTATTGTCATCATCTGTGCAAAAAACAAACAACTGTTTCAAACCAAACCACCACACAACTCACACAACTACAAAAACAACCAAAAATCAACAAATCAATCGATCCATGTAACTCGATCCTTCAACCACCCACCACTCTACCACGTGCCACACAAAAAAACCCACCCGGATTCGACGAATCCCGGTCGCGAAATACCAAAAATTCGAACGATGCAAATACAAAATTTTGTGTACCGAATAGTTCTGCCAACACGCACCCGGACACCATGTAAGTGTAAATAACTACATGTGATTGCTGCCAAACCAATCAGCTCATTCCGCTATACATTTCGTTACGTCAGACTAGTGTTCTATCTCTGCCATCACCATTTTAGTGCCGTTTGGTTTCTTCACCTAGTGTTTGGTCCCATAGAGTTTGGCTAGTTTTGGTGAATCGTTTCGTAGCCGCCTACTTGTGTACCGCGTAGTTGCTAGTACAGTGCAGCCATGTTGTCGTTTATCGTCGCTTTACTACCATCCGTCTTAGTTGGTCTCACTGCCGTCACTATGAGAGAAGTAGATAGACAGCTGGTCAGCACCGTTTTCTAGCCTGTTATAGCTTCCAGTTTTTTTTCTGTCAAGTTGTTACTCGCAGTATGATTTGATCCACACACTTACAGTGCCCGATTTGTAGCTACTTCAGTAGGTATATTAGATACACCTGTCACGTCACTCCAACATTTACGACACCATCTAAGCGGCCTGTGAGCAATGTTACCTCCTAAGTGCTTCACTTTCCTATTCGTTCTCTAACGCTATTTGATATCTGCAAATGTTGTTCAATTCGCTACAAAAAGCGCTACAATGTCTGTTAAGTTGTAGTGTCTTTGGGTACAAATATTTAGTTCGATTATTAGTGGGTATAGTAGTTGTGTTTAGTTCTGTCTTGTTTTCCGGTGCATGCATCATTGCTATACTCTAAGATATTAACCCGTACGATGCTTAGCAAGTACAGTACCGTAAAATGATCTGTATATCGATCACGTTACAAATCCCGCAGAACGCTTACCTCCAAAACCGCCAGTTACTAATTCACTCTTTCGTCCACAGGAGCTGAAAGAAGCGTGCAAGGTAAGTCCGGCAAAGCAAACATACAAATGTCCGAGAGAAAATGAACGTGAACTCTTTACATAAAATTCTCTTCGGCAGTCCTTTGAGAAGGTGCTGGTGCAGAACATTCAGTTTGGTCTGTCGCCCTCACTAACGTCTGCGCTGGAATCCATTCCAAGATGGCGCATTGTGCAGGCTGCCTTGCCGCACGTTATACACTGTGCCGGTGCCCTAATGCACAATCGGTAAGTTGGCTATAGCTTGCCAAAGTACGTCATCTAACGATCGAACCCGTCTCCGTCCACAGCGTGAAGGATCTTCAGGCGCTGGGATCGGCCGAAACCAAGATCCTCTACACGCTCCACTGGATACTGCTGTTTGCTGCCGAGGAATGTGCGGATGCCGAAGCGGACAAGGAAAATGCCACAAACAATTACCTCTTCTCGATACCGACGATATCGGTAGGATAGATAAGTAGTGTATTTTTTAGTGAAACCCTATTGAAAGTAGTGTTTGTTCCCCTCCGCAGCTGTTCGTGTTTCTGTTCGCTCCGATTGCGCATATGCTGAAAGAGTCCGACTTCCAGAACTTCCGGCTCGAGAATGGGCTGAAAATGTGGCAAGGAATGTGGGAGTACCGCGCACCGAATGCTCCCTGTTTTACGGCGCCGGTCAAACCAAAGGCGCGAAATCTGCTGAGCTCGGTTAGCACTACACCATCGCCCGAAGTGTTCTCTCCAAGTAAGGACACTCGACGGTTCAATTCATGTTTCGAAAGTAATGAGACCCTTTTCAATTTTTGTCTACAGAAAAAATCGAAAACATCGAATCACCACCGAGCATCTACTCCGGCAACATCAAACACGACGATGAGCTGTCGTTCGTGTCGTCACCGAAGGACTCCGTCTTCCCGGAGACGATCCCGGAGGAAGCGTCCAGCGTGGAGGAGGAGCGTGTGGTCATCTTCCGGCTGCCGATGGATGGTGGTGTGCCGGACCCATCGTACTATACGGCCGATGCAAGTCTGCTGCATCACGGTGCCAAATTTAACAAACCGTCGTCCCACCAAACACCGACCAGCAGTGGAGCTGGCTTGAGGCAACACCCACTGCACCAAACCGACCACCGAACCGAACATACCAGCTTCGATTTCGATCGCATTGACACGTACAGCGTAAGTGGAGTGCAAAGTGTTGCGATCTCAGGACGCGTTTTGTGATCGCCATTTGCTTTGCCTGTGTTCTTGCAGAAAGATTCCAAACCGAAGACAAGCTCCTCAACTGAAAGAGAATCCTTCGATACGGATCCGAAGATGTCGCAAGGTCAAAAGTGTGATGTTGTGGCAGCCACCTTTCTGGATGTGGCCGTACTTCGCTGTCTGTTCATTTCGCACTGGCAAGAGGAAGGTGTCTACTGGAGTCTGCACTATCTCTATAATCGGTAAGAATTTTCGGTGCAGTTTTTAGCATCATATTGTTGATAAATGATTCTCCTCCTTCCGCCAGGCTGCGCGACATCAGTGAAGAAACGTCCGCCCTTCCATCTCATCCCAGACGACGCTCGAACTCCCTGCCAATACCGCAGATTGAGATTTCGATGTACCAAGGGCCGAGCAGCAGCCGCGACAGTCCTAGCATTGGCTCGGCGAACAAAGACTATATCGAGATACCGGATCCACCGATTCCGGCCCTGCTGGCCGATGCACCGTACTACATCTCGAAGCTACCATCGGACGAGACGTCCCTTGGGCCACTGAGCGAACGGAAAGGCAGCGAGAAGAAGCGTCGCGTCAAGATGGCCGACCTGCGAACACTGATCGAAACGCGCATCCTGTCCAAATCGGACCGTGGACTAGAGAAGATAGGTCTCGATGCGAATAGCAATGGCAAGCGTCTCCAGCAAATGGTATGATCCAGCACCGCATCGAATGAGAAAGATTGCGTGTTTTGTTTTTAATGTATTCCTCTCACTATCCCCGCAGGAGTGTCATCGTAGCTTGGATACTGGCGAACGACAGCTTTCACGTTCCGCTTCGATGATATCGCGCGCTCCTTCGACGAACCTGGTGAAGGGCAAAAGCATGCCGAGTTTAAGGTGCGTATTACCGACGATTCGGATTGCTCATTTCACTGCCATACGCATGAATCAATGGACCATCAAATTGTTGCTTGAAGGCAGGAAGCAAAGTGTTAGATAAATATCTGCTAGAGTACGTGTACAATCCATGGTGTTACAAGAACTATAGTCAATCGTGCTGGTTCCACAATAGTCATGTTGCAACGAGCCGAGGAATAGTAATCGTACTTAATAGTAGGAACACTCGTAGTTCCTGTTCCCATTAGTAACGAAACGCTAGTCAACTGTCTGTCCGGCTGTCTGTCATCATTTGCTTCCTCATCTAATCACCATCAACGTGTTTATAGCAGGAATCGCAACGTATAAAATCATTCTCTATATCTTTACTTTCACTTCACTGTCGAATCTATTCTCTTACCCATCTGTAAAACAATACCAGCTGTCTCATTGATGGCGGGTAAGTTTCTGTACCTTCAAAAATCCCCCTGCTGTATTGTATCCCGCATTGTATTGTCGTACACCTCCCCCATGCTCACGGAGTACCGCCCGTTCAATAGTTCCCAAACCTCCGATTGGACAACGGTTTGCTTGTTGGCACTGGAAACGAAAGGGTGCAGGCGGTGGTTTTATCGTTTTCTAAATTAACCATTTCCCGTCTGTGTTATGTGTTTTGTTTCCTTTTTTTTTCGAGAAATGTGCCGCCCCATTAACCCTAACCGACCTCTTAGTGTGTGTGTTTATGTGTGTATGTGTAAAGTGTTTTGTAACCCCGGCGGCATACAAACGTTCCCTTCCTTTGTTTCGCGCCAACATCACTGCCGGTAGCTAACGAATCGAAACGTTACGTTTTACAGATGCCACCGAAATATAGAACCACCACCGAAGGTCATCCGCAACGTTCAATCAAACATCCCGTCGAGACAATCGAGTACGACTCCGAAGTATCCGATCATCACCGTCACGGAGCATACACCGACACCGTCGCCGGATTATATGAAGCGGCAGGTAGGTGACACGTGGAAGGCGATTAATGCAATCGGGTTAACAAAACATCATTTTATACGCTTTCAGGGCTCGATCGATTCCCAGCTGGATGCACTGAGTGCGGGCGGTAGTACGGGAATGTTCAAGTCTCAGATGCTGCGTTCACACACGGACTCCCACATTGGTAAGCGTGCTCTAGAGTGACATTTCTTTCGCAGCTAGTCCCGAATCATACTCATCATACTTTCTCCACACAGGTTACACATGCGTGTCGGACGAAACTGAAGCACCTGGATCCTGTTTCTACATCACGAAAGAGGGCACCATCGACTACGAGGTGGTCCTGCTTGCCGTACACTGCGTGTTCAAGCGTGACTCAAGCGTCTGCACACTGCGCGTGCTGGAGGCAGGTCTGAACATTTGCGAGATCCTGCTGGATCTAGGCGTGCTGAAGCTCGGCGACCATGCCCATTCGCTCGCGATCGGTATCGTGAAGAGGGCGTTCATGCATCTTGGCTGTCCGCATGGTTGCAATGATGGTAGGTGTCGCCGAAAGCTGCATCCAACGGTGCACGACTGTACTGACCGTTCGCTCGCTTCGCAACACAGCAAACCGAGGGCCACCGGCGGAAGTGCTTCGCACAACCTGCAACTCGATTCTCTCCCGGCTGCTGCGACAGAATGGGAAAATTCTCAAGGCCAACCTGCGCACGTTCATCAAGGAGTCACCGCTGCACGAGATCACCGACTTTTTCCATGCGTATCTGGGCTTCTGCGTCGATCCTAGCTCCCTACTGTCCCCGCTGAGTAAGTAGCGTAGCGTCAACCCGTCAGATTATTACACGCCCGGGCATTTACGTACCCGTGTCAGCCTAGCTTTCTTCCTGCTCGATGTTGTAAACATAAACAATACACAAGTACACATACGGACACAGACACACACCCACACACACATACATATATGCTCTTGGAATCCTTTTTTTAAAGGAGGTTGTACGCTTTGTTTACTTGTTGGGAGGGCAAAGTTGCCAAGCTGTTATTCGTTCTCTTTTTATCGCTGTATCTCTTTCTTGCGTGTATGTACATGCGTGCGTGTGTGTGTGTGTTACTGGTTACTAACAACATTTAACAAATTTCACAAGTTCAAAATTACATCATCTTTCGTGGAAGAAACGCTGGTGCGGTGTGTATTACCCTTGCTGTTGGTTTTATGCATACCGCAGAGCGTTCGGAATTGGACGACGAATTGCGAAATCGTTCGAGATTGGTTCATCAGATGTAATGCGGTCTCACAGCTCACCGGTATCGTTTCTTCAAGGCGCAATCTAGCGTGTAAACGTTTTGTTTTTTGCTAGATGCTATGTCATACTCACCTTAATCACGCTTTGGTTCCACCATACCTCCATATCTTTCTCATGCTTCGTGTAGTAACAGCAAACCGGCCTTTGATGCTGTCAGAATAGGTACAACAACTGTCGACTTATCAGTTCCTTCCTGTTGTACGCTTACTTAGACTGTGCCGCACCGCCACTCTGGGCCTGCGAAAATCTCTTCCACACCTACCCCCGATATGTTTACCACATTTCCTGTTGCTTGTCCGAAGTAGAAAGCTTGCACGTATATGTGTTTCATCTTCACCTGATTCAGACCATAAGAGATCATCTGGCATAAAATCGTTCAACGCTGACTTTGGCGGTATATCAGGCGGCCAGGGCGGGTACGCGACCAACTTCGGCAGCGGACTGACGGGCGGCACGGAGAGCCAGCTGATCGGGGCCGTCTTCAAGACGCTCGCCAGCCGGCTGGTGCAGTCGCTGAAGGAGCTCAAATCGCAGGACAACCTTTCGCTCTACTGTGACATCCGGCAGCTCATCACGTACGTGAAGGGTGCCCACGGTGGTCCGTTCCGGGTGGTGGCGCTCAGTGGAATTCTCGCTGTAACGCCGCGTCCCCACAAGCAGGCTCCAAACATGCAAACGACGCGGGTGATACGGTAAGTCGCGACCCGGGGTGGGGAGGAAATTGGTGCGTTTTGTTCCCCAATTTCACACTCTCGGGCCAAATTTATCCCCACAGCCACCTGCCGACGAACGATATTCAACTGCTCCAGCAGGACGAGAAAGCGCAGCGCAAGCTGCTGTTCAAGAAGAAGAGCACCTCCTCGACGTGTGTCGTAAGTAGAGCTAAATGTCCTCTTGGTGTACGTGACTCTCAATAAGTTAAATGCTTAAACACGTAGATCGTTCCTTTCCTGTTGCAGCTGTTAGAGACGGAAGGGTTTGAGGAGCCGAGCCGGGCCAGCCAGAGCCCGTTAAGCAATCTGCGCCGTAAGGGGCCGCAAGTGCGGCCCACCCTTACCCCTCGCCACAGCGAGCGGGCTTTATTGTCTGATTCTACTTCCAGCTCGGAGCGCAACTCGGTCGGACGGCTGACCGGCATCGTGCGATGGTTCCGCCGTTCGAAGGACCGCGAATCGGTCGACCTGGAATCGGGCATACTGGCGGCGAGCGGATCGGAATCGATGGCGAACTTCATGCGCAAGGGTTCACTCAACTTCCAGACGCGCAACCGCGCGACCGAGGGCATTGGCCGCTCGATACAGAAAGCCAAACGTCGGCTCAATCGGCTCGGGCTGGGCAAGGGCAAGAAGAAAACGGGTGGAACGGAGGACACGGGTGGTAGCTGTGAGTACATTATGTGTGGGATCGGTTAGCCCGGCATAAGCAACTGGCAATTTCATACAGATTTCAGCAGAAGAAGCTCCCTCGATGTAAGCGACGGTCCGCGGGAGTCGGAGGTGGTGGTGCTGAAGGAACGACGGCTCATCCCGACGACACCGGTACGGGAAGGCATGGCTCGATTCGCACTGCTGCTGGAAGTTTGCGCTCCAGGTTCCGTTCCCGATCCGGCGTTGATTACTGCATTGCTCGATTTGGTATGAAACCGTGCTTCGATCATTCGCTTAGCGTTTGATAAAGGTTTTATTGTTCTCGATTGTTTTTTTTCTCCTTTCAGCCTCAGGCCCCGATTGTTGCTCGGGCCGCCTTTCTCATCGAGTGTGCCCACTTCGTTCATCTGTGCAACCGTGGACAGTGGCCATCGTGGATGAAACAAAATCTGCCCGTCTTCAGACCGTCGGGTCCGGCAATGGGCACCAGAACGGCGATGGCCGCTGGTACAAGGCGTGCGCACGTCCTGCAGCGCGCGGCTGGCAAAATGTTTCATCAGTGGGGCGAAGCGTTGGGTGCCCGGTTAAATGAGATGATCAACAACGACAAGCTTACATCGGAACAATTAGCTGCCAGCTTGTCCGATCCAGAGAAACAAAAGCAGTTGCTACAACAGGATGAAGAGGAAGATTTTCTGGATGAGAGTAAGAATGAGAGAAGCACCGCGGTCTAACGCTCAATGGATGCATTTTATCTGTCGTTTTCTTCTCCTTCAGCGAGCGTCAATCCACACGGAAACGATTGTCCACCGGCGCTGAAGTTGATCGCTTGCGTGCTTTTGCTCGAGATTACCGCCTTTCTGCGGGAAACCTATCAAACTCTACCGAAAGCGTCCCGATTGTCAACCAAGGAGAAGCATACACCGTGGGATAAGGTGTGCCGGGGCGAAACCAATCGTCGCTGGTCGATGGCTCTCAGCTCCATGGGAGGACATTCGCAAACGTCCGCCCAAAGCCTCCAGTCGATAGCGGGCCAAACGGAGCGGAAGATCTCCTTCGTACTGCAGGAACCGGATAATGAGTCGGAAAACAGCAGCAATACGACGCTCACCATACAGGGTGAAGAGAATGTGCAGCGTAGGTTTATTAGTATTTCAAGACAAACGCACCATCACGAAGATAACGATCATGCATCCATTGCAGATGGCCAGAAACGTACGTTGGCAACATCGAGAAACTTCCTGCTACGTCGTGGTACCTCCGCAACACCGGCGGGCGGATCGTTTAAACGGCGTTCCCTGAAACTGCGCCGAGGTGCCAAGGATCTAAAAGAAGTCGAAAGTGAATGTAAGAAATGCACGTCAGCTCCATTTACGGGGCAGGATAATAGACATTTGTTCCCCATTCCAGATCCGGTACGACGGACCGACTCCATTCAATCGAAGCGTAAAGTTTCGTCCCTGTCCGACAGAAGTGACAATTCCGAACCGGGACAAATCAGCGGAGGAGAAGAGTCACCAGGAATCTTAAGGTTTGCGGCGTGTTGTATTCTCCGCCGAGGAGCACGTTTGTAACGAGCGGTTTTTTTCCCCTCTTCCCTACAGTGATGACCAACCACCGGAGTCCCCCTGCGATTCGAATGATTCGGATGAAACAACCAAAAATCTTCCTTGGTTGAAATCCGTGTCGAACTTTCTCGGCTCATTCAATTACTATTGCGATCATCAAAACTTCTGCCATCCGTACTGCTACCGACGGCATATGCGTGCTGCAACAAAATTAATTCGTGCTATTCGTAAGGTGAGCTTCAAGTTCCTTTTTTTGCAAAAAATATGCATTGCTTTAAAAATTTTCCCATTAATAGCATTAATTATCAAAAAAAAAAAACATTTAAATTTATCATTTTGTAGGAAAAATTTAAAATTTGTTGATTATACGGATAATTTAGTTACAGCGGTACATGCTACCGCTGGATAAATAGCGAGCCGAAGTTCCTAAAATAGAAGTCGGCGCTTTGAAGCGTACGAGCGCGCGTGACGCATGCGCTGACGTCACGGTGTTTATATATAGTAACGAATGACAGCTCTCCAAGAAGCCTCTTTAGCTCAGTGGTAGAGCGCTGGTCTCGTAAACCAGCGGTCGTGAGTTCAATCCTCACAGGAGGCAGAATGCGAAACCTTTTTTTGCCGATTTATACATTTTTTCATCCTTCTTCGCATTATTCTATTTTTATAGGTGTATGGTGATGAGTTCGGCGTTACTCCAGTCACGTATGCACAGCCTCATGAATCGGCGAAGGGAACGACACGCCGCGAACGGTCGAAGCAAGGCCGGAAGGTATCCGATCAAAGCTCGTCCCAAACATCGCCTTCCAAGCGCAAGGACAGCGTGACGAAACGAGATCGGTATGTTTCTAGTTCGATAAAATGTTTTGCGCAAATTTCCCACAACTTTAGAGTATCCAAATTTTCTCAACGCTTTAGGATCCTGCTGCAGGATGAGTCCGAACCGAATACTTCGCAGTACTCAACGTTCATACACGAACCGAAACACCACCAGGAGGATCCGCCGGTGCTGAAGTACATCAAGAACCAAGTGCGTGACGTGTTTCACGCACCGATTGCTTCCCTCGTCAAGGGTGCGGCCGTACTTACGGAGGAACAATTTGTCGAGGTCATCCCGATCGCTTGGGAGCTGCTGCTAGAAACCGACCAAGAAGTTTCGGCTGCCTCCGCGGCGCTGTTCATTCTGGCCTCGGTGAAGGCGCCCAATACGGCCACGGACATAATGCAGCGGTCGCTGAAGAACAAGTGTCCCAACACGCGCATACAGGCCATCCTGCGCTACCAGGTGCTGTGGAAGAACCGCTTCCAGGTGTGGCCGCGCATGGAGGAGGGAGCACATCTCTCGTTCAAGGTCCCACCGCCCGGTATTGAGTTTACGCTGCCCTCGCCCAAGATCGGCATCGAGAGCCTGCCGGTGGTGGATCCACCCTGGATGCCCCGGCAGCAGAACAAAGACATGGAGGTCACACTGAACCAGGAACGACACGTGAGTCGCTTGGAACAGCCGCCTACCGTACTGTGAAGGTCGTTCAGCATGTTTCTATTTTTACAGCGCTCCCTCGTAACGGCCACGAAAACGAGAAAGAAACAGCAAACGGAGGCAATACGTCACGCGATGCTGCAACAGGAGGATAAGCAGCGTTCGGAGCGTCAGAGTTTTCTCATCACCACGATACCCATAACGCAACAGGCTGCCCACGAACCGGGTCTAGACCACGGTCCAGCCGAGGACCACGTGGAGGAGGAGGAGGACGGTACACGGTCCGCGATCCATATGCACGCGGCTCATTCGCTCTTCCCTTCGTGTCTGTGCTCCTCCGTCATGCAGATAGTGGCGTGTCTGGACGATGCCGCCGTCAATTCGGACGGTTGCGCTGTGTACGAGGTGGCGTATCAGGTGATATGGATTTGTCTCGTCGAAGATTCGGCACTGTTTCTGCGATACGTGCTGGAACGGTTGACACGCGACCATCAGGACCAAATGTTCAAGCTGCTGAGACATCTGATCCGGTTCGTGCCGAGACTACCGCAGCAGGCCGCTTTTGCGCTGTACAACTACATCATCGGATACGTCATGTTTTACGTTCGCTCAACGCACGAGTGCAGCCAACAGGTGGGATAGTTTTTCATTCCATATCGATCACGTGATGGTTTGTTTACACAAAGATTCGCTACTTTTGCAGCTCGTTGGATCGGCACTGTCGGTGCTGTGGATGGTAGTGCACAGTGTGCACGGAATCATGTTCAAGGATTTGAAGCAGATCCTACGCAAAGAGCAGTGCGATGCGTCCATCCTGCTGACGGCGAACGTGCCATCGGCAAAGAAAATTGTTGTACACGGACCAGAAGGTATCGCTGGCTAGCGTTGGGACCCGGAAGCCATATTGTCGCACAGCTTTAACTTTACTTTCTTTCGCTACAGATGAGGGCGGCATTCCATCGCAGTTCCCGGTGCAAGAGGATACGCAGTTTTCGCAGCTGCTCAGCGAGTCCCTCGATTTCTTCGGAATCGACGAGAAAAAGCACGCCCAGCACGTGCTGGTAGATTACAAGAGCCACCAGATCCTGAACCCCAACTGGTACGTACGCGATCTGTACTTCTTCAAGCGCTCGCAGTACCCGCAGCTGCGGCTGGTGGAAATGAAGCCGGAAGAGTCGTTCAACGCGCTGCAGCGCCAGGAGCTGTGCAAAAAGTTTGTCGAAATCGGTAAGGTGCACCTGACGTGGGCCATTTTGAAGAACGTCGACATGGTCGTGCAGCGTGTCGTGTTCCTGCACGAGGAGCTGATGAAGCTGCCATCGTTCCCGCGCAAAGCGCTCGAGGTGGATCTCGATCTGCACCAGGGTGGCGAACTCGGCAAGGAACTGCTCGGGCTGGACGTGCTGCACAAGTTCATGTGGGTACGGTTGATAGCGCGCATGTTCGAAGCGATGGCCGGTAACTTCGCCTACTCAGCCGATATTCAGCTGTTCCTGAACGTGCTGTCGGGGGCGGCACTGCTGCACTCGGAAGACTCCTGCATCATGCGCTACGTGACGGCCACGTTCATTAACGCCGCCTCCAACTTTAAGAACATCTTCTCCACCAACGGCTACTTCATGATCATGCCGGCAATGCTGCAGGTGTACTCGTTGCACCAGACGAACAAGCTCGTCACGACCACGATCGAGTATGCCGTGAAGCAGTTCTACCTGCTGAACCGCAAACCCTTCATACTGCAAATGTTTGGCTCCGTTTCGGCCATCCTGGATACGGACGAGAATGGGACGTACGGGGAGGCGCACAAGGTGCAGTCGAGCTGTTTGTTTAATTTGTTGCTGAGCCTGGAAACACCGTCACCGGATCCACTGAACATAGCGGAGCTGGTGAAGGAACCGAAGCCACTGAAAGCGATTGACTTCTGTTACCACGACGAGGACGAGATGGTGACGGTGCTGGACTGCATTACCCTGTGCGTGATGGTCGTATCGTACTCCGCCGAGAGCACCCGCGGCTATCAGATGCTGGTAAGTGGAGCAGTGTTTCTACTGAAAAGGCACACACCTAACGCGTCTCGCCACGATTGCAGATCATTTTGGAAGCCATTTTGCCCTGCTACATGCAGCAGATCCAATCGTCATCGTACATACCGTTGGAGGGCAAGTGTGAGCGCGACATTATTCTCCAGCTGGCCGTTACGATACGCACCATGGTGCACAACTGTGAGGGACTGTCAAAGTAGGTTCTTTAGGCGTATTTTTTGTTTTTTTTTTTTTTAAGTAAGTAGTCAGACACTGACTGATCGGCTGGCTTGCTTGCAGGAGCTACAACGGTCCCTTCCGCAGCAGCCCGGAGCACAAGGGCTCAAGTCAGCGTAACTGTTCCCGTGGACCACCGTGCTCGCCGGGGCTGGATTACGACGATGAGTCGCACGCGAAGTACGTCAGCGACATAGGACGCTCGAAGATGTTGAACGAATCGGTCGATGATTCGGAAACGATCCGTGAGTACCGGCGTCCGCGGGACGTGCTGCTCTCGGTGGTCGGTGAGTTCATCATACAAGCCTCGACCAGACTGGCCGAGCTGGCGCGCAAACAGGGTGAACCGAAGCCGATGGAGCTGCTCGACGTCAAGTGTCACGTGCGGTTGGCGGAGATCGCACACTCGCTGCTGAAGGTCTCCCCGTACGATCGCGAATCGATGGCCTGCCGTGGCTTGCAGCGGTACATGCAGTGTATCTTCCCGCGCGCCGAGTGGGCCGACGATCACGGCATGAAACCGACGCTCGTCACCATACTGCGCCGGTTGGATAAGGTGTTTCTGAAGATATCGAAAAAGTCGTCCGTGCGGCGCAACACGAACTGGGAGGCGGCGGCCGGTCTGCTGAAGGGTGTCTCCGAGGCCATCATCCGCTATCCGCACATTCTGCACTGGCGCGAAATGAAGGCCCTGCTGACGAACGTGCAGAACCTGATCGTGAACGAACCGGGCAACTTTCCCGAGGGTGTCTCCGGTGCCGGTGCCGCCTTGATGTCCAAAAGCCCGCCGGCATTCTTCTGCTCGAACGTGGTGCGGCTGGTGGCCCTGCAGGTGGTCAGCCCGATCGATTCGCTGTCGCACGGGCTGGAACAAATTTGCGGCGGCAGTGCGGACTTCCCGACGCAGGAGAAAGCCGAAAGCTTCCTGATGCATCTGCTGATGCCGCTCTGTCTGAAGGTGTGCAGCGGGCGCGGGATCTTCGACGTGGGCGAGCTGAAACAGTCGGACATTTCGTTCCTCGTGACGGCCGTCCTGAACGCGATGAGCCCGGTGGCGGGCCGTATGGCACAGGCGGGCATGCAGGTGAACCGCACCGGAGCGGATTTACGCGCCGGCTCGCTTACCTTCACCGGCAGCCGGGATGCGAAGCGGCCGGCCAAGATCTCCAGCTCGCTGTACCAAGCGACGTTTCTCGCGTTGCGCGTGCTTTGCATTTGCTTCGAGACGCGCCTTTCGAACGAGTGGCCACGGATTGCGCGGGTGATGCGTGATCTCGGTCGCCGTAACGAGGCGGCACCGGAGTTGTGGAGTTTCCTCGAGTTTGTCGTAACGCAGCGCACACCGCTGTACATCGTGCTGATGCCGTTCATTCTCCATAAGGTATGTGGTGGTTCGGTGCGATCGGTCGCTGCCAAGCGGTTTCAAATCTAACACGTAACCTTTTGCACCCCAGATTTCGCAACCCCCGATCGGGGATCACGAACGGCACATGCAGTTTTTGATACGGGAACGAATGCGCGGCACCCAGCCGACGGGTGGAACAAAGTCCCGTGGTGCCATTTTGCTCGAGCTATCCCGGGAGTTGCGGGAGCTGCGAGAGGAGCTGGAAACTAGACGATACGGTACGGTACTTGTGTGCTTGCGAGCGCCCCTTTTGTACGTACTGTCAACAAACCTTTTTTTTCCTTTTTTTCTCTTACAGATCGTGACATGTCTACCGAGACCTCGAAGCGAGACATACCGAACATTCCGCCCGCACCGGAACAGCAACCCGTACGGCATCAGCAGCGTCCATCGCTTATTTCGATGCTGACCGGTGTACAGCCACCGGGTGGATTTCCTTCCTCCCTCCAGCAGCAGGACGCTCGCAGCGGCACCGGCATCTGTACCTCGAGCGATACCATCTCGCAGCAGACGCTGCAGGCACCGAAGGGTGAATCGCTGTCCAGTTCCACCACGACCACCACCAACAACCGGGACGCCGGGCTCATCGCTGACACGCAGAGTGCGGACCTAACGCTCACCTCCTGTACGCTGGCCGACGCTGGTTCGGTCGATCTGCAGGCGACGCCGGTGAGCCGCGAGGCAGCCGGAATGGGTGGCAGTATTTCCCATCTCTCGCACTCGATGTCCCTGCAGGCGTCCGCGGGTAAAACGCAACCGCCCCGGCTGCGGTTTGTGTCGTCCGTCGAGTTCAAGACATCGTCCGGTGAAACGTCCACGACGCCCCTGTCGCCGGACAGCCTGGCGGATGATAGCTCCGGTGAGAACCACAACAAGCACCGACTGCAGCGTTCGCGCGCCCAGAGCCGCAAAACGTTCCGCAATCGGCGTGGTATGCGGTCGAACAATTTCAACGAACCGAGCTACATTCCGACCGTTGCTGGCGGTGCCGGCATGGCAATGGTGGGCGCACCGGTCGGTGGGAGCGGCGGCGGCGGGCCGGTGTTGTTGTCGGGCCCGTCGTTACAGCCGGTGGACCGTCGGCCATCCCACCGATCGTGAACGAACCGCCGTACGTGGAGCCGCTGAATCGGGCCATCGCAACGCTGGGCGATCTCAGCTGGGATTCGGTTTCGCAAACGTCCTCCACGTCCGGGTATCGCGATAATTACAGCCTCCAGACGGGCCTGCTCTCACCGGACGGCTCGCTGTCGGGTAATGCAATGGGCGGGCGGTCCTCCTCGCAGCACTCGCTGTTGATGCTGTTCGAGACGCAGGACGAAGATACGCTCATTTAAAGCACGTCCCACCCCGCGCCTTCACCGGGTGAAGGGTGAAGAACCGTTTGCTGCTATTGTTGTAAGCAGATTTTTGTTTGTTCTGTTTTACGCAACCAGACAGACCCACGAACAATTCACGAGCATTCGCTCTTTCGGCATCGGTACACGAGAAGAGAGGCATTTTCGCTTCGAATCAAACACTTTTGGTGTGAAAACCCTCGTTAACAGCTAGGAGAATCACAATTTTACCGAACAAACCGAAACGAAGGCTGCTGGCGTGGTTTCCACCGCGCGACCACGTGCAATCTCTCGCGCACTGCGCACGGCGAGATTCGTCAAATGATATTGATATTGAAACGTGTTAACAAAGCGAAACGAATAACTTTTTAAATGCGCACCCTAGAAAGTATTGTTAGAAAACACTTCACACACAAACACGCAAAAACGCAAAAACGCGTACGCGGAGTGTTGCCGTGTGCACACCACATAGACTTTGTACGTCCAGAGTAGTCTGAGCAGATTCATGTTAACGTTTTGTAGTCTTATAGAAGCTAGGGGGAAGTTCGTTTCAAACTAAGCATACACATGTTTATTACAAAACCAGCAGGTATTGGACGTTTATATGTAAGTTGTTTACACGTCGGCCAAAGCGTCGGATCCCCAAACTACCCAGTATTACCACATCACAATAATGTACGCGTGTGTACTCTTCCAGCAACGAATCGGGATTCGTACGATAGAGCAAAAACAAAAGAAAGTGTGGGGCGTGTGGAGCACGTGTGTCGTCAAATGTTAATCGTTATAGTTGTTCTTAGCTGCCCCCCCCCCCCCCCCCCCCTCTCTTCCTAACCCTATCGCAACCAACAGTATTTTAAAGGAAAACGAATGTAACCGAGATGATAAAACGAAACAACTGCAAAAGCAACAAAACCGTATCCACCAAACACCGTATATCTCATGCGATACTTTTACTTCGTTATATTTTACACAAACGCAGCAAAGCAGGAGGGTACACAGGAACTGTTGGGGGTTTGTGGTAGTTTGACTAGATTTTAACCGAAAACACACTACTCAGCAAACGGAAACAGTCAACATAGAGGTACGGTTCGTGTACGGCGATCCTACATATCCCACCAGAAGGCGGCAGATGGAGGCGTCCGAAGGCGCCATTTTTACTATTTCCATACGAACGACGTAGTTATGAACAGTTTACTTTCTTCTCCTTGCGCCGACCACGGTAGAGTGGTAGGGTACATTTCTTCGCGTTTGGCGGACGGACGTACGGGCCGCACGTAGGGCAGCGGTTGTTTGATAGGTTTTTGGTGTGTTATTTTGTACCAGCAGCAGACTCTTATATACATGTTACACCGTAGCGAAGGGAAGGATGTATTGTGGTTACTTGTTTAAATCGTTGGTAGCTGATTCTTTTTCTACGAGAGTGTATTTTGTTGCCCATCGTGTTGATCGTTTTTTGGCGGGAACGTTACTAGTCGTTGGTAGATTTTAACTCGTTTACAATTTTTACCGTGGAAAAACAGTAGCAGTATTGTGATTGGGAAGAGGGCAAGCTAGAGCGCATGGAGCGCATAGAAACGAACAGTAACAGACAAATCAAACAATCAGCAAACTTTAGCTAACTGGCTCCGATAGTCGCGGCGAGAACGTGCGATGGGGTAGTTTGAAGTCATGCTGGAGTTGGTGTCATACGGCTATAGTTTGGTGTCTCACATTCACGTGGAATGCAATCGTCATAGTAACAGAACAATGTCATTCTATTTTGAAATTGATTTTCCGTCCACCCTGATTTACAAGTAGAAGTAGAAGCAGTTCCATCGAAACACTAGCGTCACTTCAAATTGCTCCACCACTTCCCCCGTCCTTTTGGGGCTAGTTGAAATAAAGCATTTTAATAGACAAATCAACTCAAACCCAGGCGACGAACACCGCCTGCTGGGTGGGTTTTCCAGTTCAGTCCATAGCAGAAGCATCGCGTACATCGATGACTAGAACGCGTTCGCGAGCAGCACGGCCTGCTACAGTGGACAAACCAATTTTACGTGTTTTAAACCGAGCAGGAACAGTAGGCAAAATATAAACGAGTTTTACGTGGTGGCCGGTACGCTTGGCAATTTAACCATTTGTTAACCCAACCAAAAATAGTACGACACGTCACTGTTTAATCCTGTAATCATACCGCCGAAGCGCGCTTTTTCGTCTAAAAAACACACACACACACACACATACACACATACGCTACCCTTGTGTAACCGTTGTTGCCGTTGATGTCGTTGATTAATAAGTAGGATAGTACGCTAGGCATGCAAGCAAAAGCCAACCCGTGTACCCCCGCTAAGAATAATTACGGAACAGCCAACCAGTAGGATGATAGTCTGATGTGAATGTGATAGTTGCATTTGTCTGTGGCTTTTTAAAATACGATCTGCCAAACACGTGTGTGTGTGAGCGCTGGAGACTTTCATACAACGAAAGCCTCCACCACCACCATCACAACCACATGCAAAATAAATGCCAGTTTAGTCTTAGGAAGCGTCTCTTCTCTGCGTGCGTTTGTCTTTATTCTATGTCATAGTTATGCTTACCGATGGATCATTTAATCGTGCCGCCACTAACACCACCGACCACCGGAGCGTTTGTCGTGCTAGAGGACTTCGCGGAAGATGCACCGACCGCCGCGGGAAGCTTTTGACTGGAGCTAGTGCACGACTGCTGCTTCTTTAGAGCCGTCGCCCGGTATTCTTTAATATTCTTGCGCCACTCGAGCCACCGAGCGACGGCTGGGTTTTCGAAATTTCCACGTTCCTCTAGCTGCTGGTAGTAAGCTTCGCGAAGGATTTTGAACGCCTGCACGTTCCGGTATGGTAGCTGCGTGATGGGATCGTAGTAGCGTGCCGGGAGCCTCGTGACGGCACAGATCTGCCGATGTCTTCGACCCCCGTCCGGCTTCGGGAAGTACGAGTCGAATACTTTATTGTCAATATCGTTCTCGAAGGTGATGAACGTACGCTCGTACTGCCCGGTTACCTCCAGCACGGTGGTCTTCTTCTTACTTCGTTTCGCAGACTTTTCTCTCCTGCGAAAGCGAAAGGAATGGAAGAAAGATAGAACTTACGACAGTCCATTGCGGTCAAATAATCTCACCCTTTGTCCGTTGGTTCGTCCACTTCCTTTGGGTCACTGATGCTGAGCGGGTCGACGTCGGTATTGTTATCCAACACTTCCTCAATAATGGGCATGGCGGTTGAAAAGTAACGAATGGTCGGACCCGTGAACTTCCGCTTCGTCGGCCTCATTTTCTGTTTCTCTAATTCCATCCTCCGAAAACGTTCTATAGCGGACGGGGAGGGGAGATGAGAAAATTGTATAGTAACGACCAAGCTACGAACACGAAGCACCAGCCCTTTGTCTTTACCAAGCGATTTGAGATTTTCGCGTTCAGTTATTTCTGCCTCCTCGAGCAGCTCTTCCTGGGTGGGAATGTATTCCTCGGTCCGTATGACGCGTGTACGCTTACGTTCTGCTTCGAAACGTTGCTTCAGTCGGCTCTGGGTAGCCGCAGTTTTGGCAGCAGTTGACTTGCGGAACGATTTGCGACCGGAATCGATCACGGTGAACTTGGCGCGCTTCCGCAGCGTTGACTGCCGTTCCGTTTTTACCTTCTGTTCTCTCGCTTTCTGAGCCGGTTTTTTCGGGGCTACCGGTTCCCGGTACGCTTTCGTGACCGTGCCCAGCTTGCGACGTTTGCCAGTCTTAGCGGATTCCTCCTCCGCGTCGGAGATGGGTTCGTCATTTTCATCGATACTGAAATCCGAATCGACGATATCTTCCTCATCATCATTCTTTTGGCTAAAATGGAGGCAAAGGCACATTTAAGGGATCCCTTTTCAAAGTTTGGTAGTTGGTAGTCCAAATGTGCATACACATAATCACCATCATCGGCCGTTTCGCTGAAACCACCATAGGAAGTCTTGTAAAATTCATCTTCCTCCTCATCGTTTAGCAATGTCGCCATACGCCGGCCGGCATTTGATCGACGTTCTCGTGTAGCAGCCATTGATTTAATCTAATTTATTGGAAACTAAATGCGTTCTGAAAATTACACAACAAACGAACGGATGCCGCTCCTTTTCGGTAAATAAACAAAATTTAGTTGAAACTCAAACAATCGAACAACGTTCAGCTCAACACAACGCATGGCCACAAGTTTTGACATTTGAAAATGGTATTTAAAATCCAGTATAATAGTCTCAGTTTATAG
>JXXA01020270.1:0-13627 GCA_000956255.1 Anopheles punctulatus
GTAGCACACTCTTCGACAAAACATTCGTCTATCTCAAGATCGTCTTAACGCTACACGCAATCAAGCCTCATTTAGTACCTTAGGAACATAACATGTATTTCTGTATATTCATAGTATTTCACTACCAAGTTTCTTTAAAACACACACATACACTCACATATTCTTGTTTGATGATGCACGGAGTTGGTTTCCCGTTTCTCTCTGGCTTTCTCTCCGCGAAAAAACGAGAGCGGCGACGACGACAGAGCGGATTGTGGAGCTTACGATCCATCTCGCAGCAGAACAGGGTACTCGGTCTCGAATGGAAAGCATTCCGGGATGGAAGAGGAACAATATTTACAACAGATCTCGGACTCTACCTGATCACACTTCTAGCAGCCCTCGGCTTACGAAAAGCCAGCCTCGCTTTCACTGTCTGTCTCTCTTTCGCTCCGGTGGCTAAAAGTACGTGACGCGCGACACGTGCCTAGGATTTCCACCGACTTTACCCGGGGGAAAACCGTTGAATAGAGGTATGAATAGAGCGAGTTTGAGCTGGAATTTGCAGTGCGTGGGTTATGTTCCGTGCGCCTAGAATTGTCACAAACTAATCTACATGAAAGTGTGGCTGCAATCGTGTACCATTCGTTGCCCATTTGAAATGGGTTCTTTCAACTCCAAGTTTTTCTACAGGCGTACGGAGTGTTTTACTCAAGCTAACCGTAATCGAATCGTATTTGCAATGTAGTGTGGTCGTTTTTCCTGTGGTGGTATTCTGTAATACAGAAACGTTACAGAATCTTCATCCTATTGTTTTTAAATATTTGCCCTATTTGGTTATGACGTATATATGTTTTTGTATTTTATTGTGTAGCTTCTACGCTTGACGTGTCGAAGTGTTTTATTCATTCATTAATTCGAGGACAACAATTGGGTAAGATCTAACAACAAACCGACCGGCTTCGGACACTTCGATTAAGTTGTTGCTTTGTCGTGCTGTGTGTCTAATCATTCAATCAAGCAATCGTTTCCGATTGCGCGCTCACTGTAGAGGACAGGATTGGAAGAATTAATGTGGCTATTTATGTCCATGACATATGGCGCTACCTAACAAACTTCATCCCTTTGAGGAGAGGCTCGATCGACCTCACGTTCGTGTTCAAAAACTTTCATCTCGGCCGGCTTCGTAAAACTCGTCGCATAGAATACTAGAGAGCAATGGCTGGAGCTTGCCAGCTCAAGATGCTTTGGACAGCGTCTAGATCGTTCGTCCACTAACTCGGATTCTTGCTCGACATTAACAAAAAAAAAAAAAACAACAAAAACAGCCACCCTGAAGAAGAGTAGCTCGCGATGGCGCATTTCAAATTTCTCAAAATGAGGGATGCTCCCTCGTTTGCCCTACAATTCGATTGTTCCCTTTCGGTGCTCCCCTTTTTTCCCAGTGCCGTTCGTGACGGCTCACCGTCCGCAGGTCGGCAGGTTGACGCGGAAGAACACGTTCAGCTCGATCAGGCTGGCCAGAATGAGGAACACGGCGTACATGATCAGGCAGGCATTGCCGACCCGTCGGTCCAGCTTAAACTTGTTCAGCGAGAAGGCAATGTACAGCATCAGCAAGGTCGACAGCAGCGAGATAGCCGAGTACTCCAGCCCGGCCGAGTTGATGCCGACCCAGTGGTGGCCCGGTTCGATCGGTGAAAAGGCCGCCTTGATGAACCACGGCAACCCGAGGCACAGCAGAATGTCGAAGGTGTTCGAGCCGATCGAGTTGCTGATGCCCATCGAACCGTGACCTTTCGGGAGAAGAACAAAGCATTGCTTACCAGTCGGACTTCCACCCGCAACTTCCCAAGCGCAATCGCACACTCACTTACCCTGCTTTGCCACTATCACACTGGAGACCGCCTCCGGGACGCTCGTTCCTGCGGCCAAAAACGTGATGCCCATTACCGAGTCCGGTATCTTCAGCGTATCACCTGGGTGGAAGGAGTTGTCAGAGTTCATAAGGATTAGTAGACCAAAATGGTGGGAATTTGGAGGGGGAGGGCATAACACACGCATAACGCAAAAACCCATCATTATCTGATAAATGCATGGGGATGGGGGAGGGGTTCGCACTCACACATATATCACTGCTTTTTGGGAAACACCGCCTGAGCGGGAGGAAGCTTAATGCTTAGAGTACGTACACGCTGGTTTGTGGGTCTTATCAACCACGCTAATCGAACGTGTGAGGTGTAATTATTAAGTTGATAATTTTCATATCCGTCCTATCCGTTAACCAAACCTAAAAGTAATGCACAAAAGCTGTTTCCAGTTGAGTTATTTTTTTTCCATTTTTAGCAAACATTTTAAGTCAGAAGAAAATTAATTTTAACTCTCATACGATGCTACCAAAAATGTTGGGATTTTTTAAAAATAGTTAGATCTAGTTAACCATGAAATGGCTTTAGAACATTCCTTGTCGATGAGATGTTTCGATAAAAATTGTAAAATTTCATATTTCACACTGTTGCATTTGTGAAAGGAGCGTCTGAAACTCACCAATGATGGTTATCATCCAGGCGACCACATACGATAGCGATCCAATCCACACGATACACATGATGAACGTAAGCGGGAACCAGTTCCGGAACCGTGGCTTCTCGCAGTTCGGTATCGTGAACATGAACAGCAGATGGATTGGCCACGTTATGATCCACGAGAACTGCGTGAACGCACTCTTGCCGAACGGATACTTCAACAGCTTAAACTCGTCCTCATCTTCTGTGGCGGCCGTTCCGTCCACCTCAGCTACCGATCCGACTCCGTTCCCATCGACCGCACTACCCGCCGTTCCAGTCTCCAGGGCACGAACGACCGCCTCCGCTGCTGGTCCGGTTGTGCCGTGTCCATTTTCGCCGTTCCATTCCTTTGACGGGAGGGCACCTTCCGTCACCGCGTCCTCCTTGCCCGGTTGGTCCGGGTTCGGTGGCGTAGCCGGGCTTGGCGGTGGTGGTGGTCGCTCTGGAACCGGCTCTTCGCCTAGTTCGCCTCCCTCGATCGAGGCGGCACCGCCGGCACTCGGTTCCTTCGTCTCGTGTGTCGTCGTCGTCGTCGTCGTCATCGGCGGCCCCGGCCCCACACGCAAGTCGATCGATGCGAATGGCTTAATTTGCATTTCCACGTCCGCCGCTGGTGACGTCAATTCCGCGGGTGCATCGATATGGGCAACGTTCTTTAAGTTTCCGTTCTGCTGGAAGTGTCCGATGCGCAGCGGCGTGCGCGCCTCAATTGCCTCTAAATTGATTGGTTCATTGTCGTGGTCATCGTCGTCGTCGTAAGGGTTGGTTGTGGATCAACACCGATCAAGTTGCGCGATAAGGTGAAGAAATGTTACACAAAACCAGATAGAGAGAGAGAGAGAGAGAAAGGAAAAGCAACAAGAATTTTATCATTCCATATCCTTACTGGAAGAAAAAAATGTCGGTACCATCTGTACTGTTTCCAACTTCTAACTCTACCTTGCGTCCTGCTAGACTCCGACTTGAGGCTGCTGGATGTGTCGTGGGACCTTCGCTTCCGGGCGTGCTTCAAACCACCTTCCCGTGCCGTTGCCAACCATAACCATGTGTTGAACCCGCACCCGTCAGCGAGAGTGCACCAAACAGGGAGTGTTGAAGAGAATGGGTGGAAAAAGCAATGTGTTGTTAGGTGCATTTATGAATTTTGTTAAACCAACCACGCTATGATTTACGCGATTGGAGTACAACAATAAATCGTTATTAAACTCTTGTGAAGTTTTTTGCTAAATTTCATAGATTTTTATGAGAACCTGGACCGCAGAAAATTTGAACATTCTTATTGTAGACTTTCGAGACCATTGAATTGTTAAGGTATTAAGTTATTGACTTCCCATATTTTGGGTGATCTTAGTTTAACTATCAGAAGTCCTAGGCTAAAAGTGATTTACTACCTGCAATATTTTAAATCGTTTGATTATGATTATAATGAAATCAACGTTACTCGAATTATGGCCATGTTACAAGTTAGATGTTAAAATGGTCTCAACACTTTTGTGGCAGAATCTTTGGTTATTCGTTTGATTAGTGGGCGGTGATGGCTAGGACGCTTCTGACTAGGTGCATATTTATTGCAGAAGTGTCACGTAAAAAGTTTGCTAGGTTGAAAGATTAGTACTCGCCTAACATTTACCCCGTTCGGTCCAATCTGACCCCACCTACCTCTGGCGCACTTCTGGAACGATTTGTCGTAGTACATCACGGCAATGTACACGATGTAGAGCAGCACCAGTATCAGTGCCTCGTACCACTCGACTCGCTCGTCATGGATGATGCAAATCAGGATCGCTACCGTGATGCCGTACGCCAGACAATCCCTCGTCAACGGCCACCAGTCCAAGGGCACTACCTGCGGAACAGCCGAACATCCACAATCAGCGAGATTATCAGCGAGATCAGCAAATTAAGCAGCAGGTTCGGCTGTACATTACCATGCCGGCGCCAATCCCGCAGCAGGCGGCCACCGCCAGAATATTGAAGACAGCCGAGCCCACGATGGTGCCGACGCCGATGTCACCCTCGGTAATGAAGGTGCCGATCACGTTCACGAAAAGCTCCGGGGCGGAGGTGGCCGCCGCCATGAACGTCGCTCCCGCCACATCGTTGGACATGTTTAGCGCTTGTTTTAGGAAGGCGGGAGTGGATGAGGTTTCAATTTTAATTAAAATACTCCGTGGCATCTCATTACCGGAGCGGTAGGGAAGCGTCCTGAAATTGGCCTTTCCTGTACCGTTGCCCGAGACTTACCTTGGCATATCTTCTCAACGGCAGGTACAAAATACTTATCACAAACTACGGCCAAAGCTACAAATAAATATAAACTAGCGATTGCGTGTAACACTACTGCCCCATTCTGGCGTTGCTCCTCGGTGAACAGGTCCCGGGGAAAGTCATCGATGGCGGGTTGTGTGCAGTTCATCCCTGTTGAAGGAAAGAAGAAAAATAACGCTCAGAACTTCAAATACTTCAAATCCTACACTGCAACTGCATTCGTAAATTATAGCGTGCGAGTGATCAGAGACACTATCGCACTCTTCCTGTGGTGAGGTTTATCTCACGCTGACAATCTGATTTCCGGCGCCAGCTAAAGTCCGCGACCGCTCTGGGCACATATGTGCAGGCCTTACAGAAAGCGACGGCAGTACGAGGTGATTTAAATAAGACACCAGCGAATCGTTCCTAACAAGCTCGGCAAAGTCAGCGATGAGTTCTTTAAGCCACCGATACATCACTTGATTCTCGACGTCACCAGCAAGTCATTAATGGTTTCCGCGCCTCCTCCTCATCTAGCGCAAGATGTCTTCTCAGTTTTAATTGATACAAATAGCAATCGTTTTGCAGCTTTCCGCCCGCGAGATGTGGCATTCGTCTTCATGTGCGTGTCTCTTCATTTTGGCCCGTGGCGCCACTTAAGTGGAAATCTTCCAACGCCAACGTCACAAGATCGCACGATCTGCGGCAATCAGACGGTTCTGGCGGCTCTTTAGGTCATTAGTAAACGTGTTCCCCAACATGCACGTTTATTGGCTCGAACGTCATACTCGCTGACGAACGCGAAACGTTAATCGGGAGTACATCTTCGAATCTTCCCAGAGCAATGCACCCCGCGATAAGAGTAGGTGGACATTCTTTGTTGGATTCCTGTAGAAAATTCCAACGCGCTCGTCATCTTGTGCCGCACGTAGCGTGCAAGTGGTTCGTGAGGATCTTTTCAATTGACTGCAGCTGCAGCCAACCGTGTATTTCGTACGCCGCCTACACGTCCATCATCTTTTAATTGTTGTGATGCTGCCGTGACAGATGCAAATGTGAATTGCGTTTACATCTTCAAATGAAGTTAGAATTACGCAAAATGGCGAAGCTCAATTGCGTTTAAACGGCTATCAGAGAAACATAATTTGCATGATAAAACCAACCAGTATGGAACTAATTCGTCGTAACCAATATTTATGAAACGTCTACTCTATTGGTGTTATTTTTGTCCTTGTTCTAAAAAATCACTCAGAAAGCTTTGATGATTTTTAACCATTAAACTCGTTTGTTATTGTCCAAAACTTGACCAACTTTTAGAGGAATATTCTGCATATTTGGGTGATTATTTTGTGAAATTTTATCTTGTATGAACAATTTCTACACGATGGCCGTTGATATTATTCTTGGGGCAGAAAATGCTACATACGATCTTATTTCATTTTATCGGAGAACGCTGAAATTCACTTCATTCAACTGCAGGGTTTGTTGGTTAATTGTTTTGATTTATCTACTTCCCGTAGCGCTGATAAAAGTACGCGATTACAGACGAACAATTAAAACAACACTCGTAAATCAAACAAATCAGCACCATTCCAACGGTTCGATCGGTTCCTTCCGGTTTCGTATTTGTTTTCCGCGTCACTACCTCGCAGGCCAAATCTGCTCTTTCTGATCTTCGGCATTAGTGTTGCGGCAAGATCACCAGCCACATAAATCACGAGCTAGTTCGCTTGCTAGGTGACGCAATAGGAACCGTTTGGAACTTTGACAGGCCGTTGACTTAAGAACCTTATCTTGGTTTCGTGCGCTAATAGCTACCTTTCGAATCGTGATAGGAAGACCTGAAGGAAGGCAAATGGAAGGGTGTTTCATTAGCGCTTGAAACCGCTAGTTGGTGCTTGTAAACAATTGCAAAACAAGCTTTGTTGTCACGGGAAGTTTTGGTTTGTGGTACATTTTCAACATTTTGTTTTTGGATATAGGTTAAATTTATTGCTTAAGGAGAATCCATCGAGAGCAGGTTTCATCCTTTGCATGATATCTGGTATCCAAAAACTGTTGTAACACCAAACGTGTTGTAACCTCGTGCTCTTTTGGTTTATTTTTTTACGCTTTTACAACATCGAACCGATTCGCAAACCAGCTACAGCGTACAACCCCAACAAACGGTATTTATCGCCTGCCCTATAGTGTTATCTTCCTCATCATCATCTGCGTTTGTTGACCGCCCTTCAACAGTAGCGCTTCACCGGATCAGATTGCAGCTCATCGATCCAATCAATCGCACGTTCGGGACTGACGCAGGTGACGACGTTGGGCATTTTGACGAATCCACCCAAAAAAAAAAAAAACGGGGTGCGTCTTGTTGACCAAGCCCTGATGCCGCGGTGCGCGTTTTGTTGTTATTGTTGACAATGTGGAAGCCCTCTTTGGCAAGTAAACAACTCGCATTTGAGCGTGAATTCAATCCACAACACAACACGCACGCATGTTTGCTTTTTCGAGTAGTTAAATTTAATTTAAAGAATTAGTTTCATCTATTCTATTTGCTAACTGCTTATGAAGCGGCATGAAGTCATACAATTAAAAATAAAAATCCTGACATTTTCTCGATTTTCAGGAATGGGAAATAGATAAACGTCTACACCCTTTTTTTTTTGCTTTACCAGCTGCAACATAAACACTGGTAACGACAATGTTGCAACATCGCGATCTTCCCGCACTGTGCAACATTGTTGGCGCGGACACCCTCCCCCGCTTTCTGTTGATAAATTACATCCAACCACTTCCCTCTGGTTGAAGAGAGGAAAGACGCGGAATTCGTCATTGTCAAACGAACAAACGAAAAAGACAACGATCGCACCCACAGACACAAACACACACACGCTGAGGTCGGTGTTGTTTAATCAAATGATTGATCTGCCACAACATTATACATTGTGCCCTCAAGGCGCCGCACGCCGATACAATGGATTAAGTTCGGGCATGGGGAGGAGCACGGGGGCGGACGGTTGTGAAATATTATAAATGCATGTAAGCGCCGTGTAATGCTTCGCCAAACTTCGCTCGCACGGAAGATGATCGGACGCGATAAACCAACGTCGCGGCTTGGAATAGTCCATAAATAAAGAAGATTTTCCATTCCGGTACATTTCGATGACAACCAATGTCAAGCTGGCTGTTTCATGATTTCCTCTAGTGTGCAGTGGATTTTTGTTTTCTTTTGCAATCGTTTGCGTACTTCCTCACATTGTTTTGGGATCTTATCAGCTCTTTATTATCATCTGTAGTTTGTTTACTATTTTCCCTTCCTTTTTAACTTTTAACAATATCATGGGTGAAAATTTCGCTATCATATCCGAGTGTTGCAAATCGTAGGAAAAAGTAAGCATAAAGGAGCTACGAACCTAAAGTATTTTTTTTTTTTCGATAATTTGCCGCTTATGTTAACACCATTTTTTACAACAATTTTAATCGTCAAATGAGAATGTAAGCTCTTTCGTCACCGTTTACCTACTTGCGCATGAATCTTACGCGGCACCATGCTTCTCCATCATGTCATAAAAAATTGTCGCCAATTACACGAGCAAATATGATTGTTTACCGATCATTGGACAAATGTGTAATAACACACATACGCACTCTAAAACGTGCACGATACGTCATCAATAATCTTCGGCGATCAAGGTAGAAACAGCCGGAAGGGGAAACAGTAGCAGCACTGTAAGCTTCGTTATCTCTCCTTTTCTCTCTCTCTCTCTCTCTCTCACTCGCATCGATGCAGCAATCGATTTTGTGATCGTGGGATCTTCCCACCGAACCACGAACAGTGCAAGGCCGTATATGTGCCAGCAGCAACACAAACACGGCAACGACAGCGCACCAACGTCACCATACTAACGCATCGCTATCGATCAGAAACGATCGCCTGGGAAGTGGACGGAGAAGGGGAGAAAGAGTGCACGGGACGCATTAATTATACGGTGCGCACTCGTGCCGCTCAGTTTCTCTCTCGCTCTCTCTCTCTCTCTCTCGCTCACGCGTGCTCGCTCACCTCTCCCGGACAACTAACAGCTGACGGGCGAGCGGTGCGCTGCGCTCTAATCGGGTCGGGTCAATCAGCAGATTATTGAATGCTAATTGTCAGCGCGGACCCAGTGGAAATGGACGCCCGTTTGCTATGGTGTGGAGGTTTCATCTACCTTTTTTTTCGTTGCTATTTTGTTCTTCCACTGTTCGGTCGGATGATAATAACGCAAAGGTTTACAAAATGGGCATGTAAACACAGCGTTCCCAGAACAGAAAAGGCTTACAGCAAGGTTTAAAATAAGATTTTGAATGATATGCCACAGGCAGCACCTGATTCTCAATTTGAACAACTACTCCCCAAACGAGTTAGACGAGCTGGCAGAGCTTACATTGATGGAAAAATACAAAAAGCATTTGACAGTTCTTCCCGTAGTGTATTATTTCAGACAATCTTTCAGGCAATCTTTTATGTAGCCCTTTGCTTTCATATAACTATGGACATAAATCAATACACGTTTAAAATGATACAAAATAAACAAGACACTTCTCTTTACATATTTTGCTTATAAAAGTTTTTTCAAACTACTGAAAATTGCATCTAAAGAACTTCGTGTACTGCTCAGATACATTTACAGGACACCAGGCGTCTCCATGGAGTTCCTGTCAGCCATCGAACTGGTTGCCAGCGTCGTGACTCATTTGTTTAACTCAGTCCAACCTCACCCGAACCTAGCAACATAAACGTATCACTCGGGTCACCTTAACATCAAAAGCGATTCCAAGTGTAGATGGCAAAACCATTTCTGAGCTCACGGCAGCAAAAACCTAGCCCGATGGCGAATAAAATCCGATCTAGCTCGTAGGAGCGCACGGCCGCAGCATTTCTAGCATTCGGTACGGAGCCAACGCTGATCGTAAGCACTCTCGCGCACACTCGCCTTGCGCACCGCGCCACGAGCTGAATGTTTAACGAAATTAATTGAATCTTATTGTGAAGAAATTGTGGAGCATTATTTATCAAATAAAGCTACCGCAGCCTGGAGTAACGCCACCGGGGGCGGGGCTGGGGTTCGGTGCTGATGTAGCGGTATGACAAGCTCTTTCCGTTCTTTCTCTTCGTCCCCTCGGCCGACAAGAACGCACAAGGTGTCTTTAGCTTGGTTTACGGTTTGACGAAAAGCAGGGTGGCTGTTGATGGAGCAAGAATATGGCACAGCTTGCACTTCTTGCTTGTGCACGTTTGTTTGTATGGTTTGAATAATAACAAAAAACTGCTTCAAATTCTTTTTGATTCTGTCATAACTAAATACTTCTTGCCGTCACTCGTATACCCACTTCCACTGTTTCACTATTTCATTCATTCTATTCAGTGTAAATCTGTTACGCTCACTAGATCAGTATTTAGTAAGAAGTTCGTCACCGGCATAAGTATATACACACGCGCACACTTTAGCACAACATTTTTACTTCAAAATATCACTAATATAATCGACTGAAAGCACTATTTTCATACTTATTCGATCTTTCAGCCTAAAATCAGCTCGTATCTAACTTAAGCTCACGAAGAGATTAGCTCCCCACAGTCACATCAGTCCAAGCAATTATAGTAATCTCTACAGCTTTGCCAACTGTCACTTGGACATAGTTTACATCCGGTGCCAGAAATGAGCCCAAACTCTATGCCATTCGAGGAGAACACTGTACCTTACTTTTAGCTTGCATATACTGCAATATCTCAATCGACAAGGATCTTCATATCGTCGTGTTTCTAGTTATCCTGAAGATCCTGGACATGCTTAATCTCGGTGAAGCTCCTACGATCTCCGCTAGTTAGATCGTGGAACACCTTGCGAACGGTAGCAAAACCACGCACATACACGTACGCACGCGAATGCCGAGATGCGGCAAGAAGTCAAATCACTCGATTGCTCGTATGTATCAGTGCTTGTGTGTGTTGAATTGTACTGGATTCGGACCACGACGTTGCTGCGACCGCTGGTTTGTGACCACTTTATTCTTCAATCTTCCCATTTTCTTAAATTAAGTGCCATATTCTTCTCTATGATTATCCATAATGCCTCTTATCCGTCCACCGTCGGAGGGCAGCATGGTAGGGGGAAGCGAAGGGAATGAGAGAGGTGAAGGAGAGTTCGGGACCAATATGCTCACTCCGGTGCGCGCCGGTGCAAACTCGCTCACACACATAAATTCCGAATCGCGGGCGCACTTGCTTGCGATCTTCTCGATTCAAATTTCGTTTCGTATCCTCCGAGCGTGTGGCGTGGTATGTGCTTGTGTGCGTGTATGTGTGTGCGGTAGCAAAGGGCGGTGGTGTTGAAGCAGCTTCTTTCGCAGGTTCTACTTTTGCGCCCCTCACCACAATCGAAGATCACTCCACTGTTAGTGTTTTTAGTTGCACAATTTCACACAATGTCCACCTGAGCGTTGGATCGTTTAACTTAGTCATCAACTGTCATTAATTAGTAAACACAATCGAATCACCCTGTCACCAAACGCTTGGATATCACCGAATGTAATCTAAAACCAGGAAAAAAACACTTTAAAGCCCTTCCCAGGGTCCGAAATTTCCAAACTAAAGTGTTTAAAACTGTGGTACAGAGCATCTGAGCTAACCATTGCTACGCGCGAGTCCCCAGTAGTCCGATTCGTCCATGTTGATTAAATCACAGTCAAATTCCAACTGAACCACTGATACCGTTTTGCACTTATGTATAGCCCCCTTAGCTGCGAAACCGGCCTCCCTGCGCCCGGGGCGGAAAACAGCACAACAAGAGAAGAGAGAACACTACCAACAACAACAAAAAAAAACAAAAACGTCCTGAGCTATATGTATGTCCCCGGTGTATACATACCGCCGTGATACGGTGACACAAAGTCAATGGTGTATAATGGCGTGTGGGGCCCCCTGGTAGTAGCGACGTCCGTTTCGGCTAACTTTCATCATCGGGCTAACTCCATCATCTCCACTGGGTAGCCCACTGGCGCTCTCCAACGCTCACTCAACACATCGCGTCCAAAGCGATCATCGCATGCGGGGGGGTGGCCCACTGTGCGGCCGTCCATTTGTTTTTTTTTGCCCATTTTGTGGAAGTATTCGTCGTCGTCTCACCAACGCGCTCACATCTCTCACGTACCACATGGGGCGGGAAAGGTGGAAGCTCCATGCTTCGTCTCCAGCAAAACCGAGCAACACCAGAGAGCGCCGATCGGGCCATATCGGAGATTGTTGTCAATTGTATTGTACTCCCAGCATTCATCCACAAACTTACCCCGCGCTGCTCCCGAAATGAATCGCGCGTGAGGGTGTAGATTCTATTGTGTGTTCGGGAGAAGATGGCTTATGTGTTTGTGTGTGTGTGTATCTGTGTGACTGAAACTGACCGTGCACCCTAACGGAGAGAATAAGAAGGAGTTGAAAGAAAAAAATCACTCACACATCGAGCATGTTAAGTTCTTGAATCAATCAATTCTTGCTTGCACATAGGCATCCGCGCTCGCTCCAGCTGGCAGTGAGCAGCGACGAAGGTATGCGAAACTAAGAAGGAAAATGAATTCAAGGGGGAGGGCACCACCTGTTGCATTCTTGATGGAGTTATTTTGGGGATCATTTATTTTATTAGCATTCTAATTTTGCTTATTTAGTACAATTGTCACAAGAAGGAGGCGCATGATCTTTCATAATATTCGATGTGCTTCAAAAGTGTGTTTTGTTATGTCAGTCACTGTTACAACGCGTTACAAAAATTGTTATTAAATCATGTAAGGGATACCGAACGATATTTTAAACCGTGTGCAGCAAAAGGAAACATGTAGCACTATGTTTTAATTGTTAATTTGTTTATCCTATGTTTAGCAATTGATCGTGAATACTTTTGCTAGTACAGCAGTTGACAAACAAACCGCCCAGCCCGTGTAAAGCGTCCATAAGAGATTTAAGGATATTTTAGTTTACTATACAAAACTCCGTTTTTTCTACACTGTACCCATGTTGAACATTTCTCACGTTTTCGTGAAATAACCAAGGTTAGTGCAATATCATCTAACAACCAAACTAACTGCGAATCGCATATAAAATAGCTCATTTTTAACCGGTATGAAATCGAAGAATGTGAAAGTAATGGATGTTTACTTCGAACTTTGTACTACCATATGCGTAGGAATCGATAGTAAAATGTTGAAATACTCGTATTTTGGAGATGTTACGGTGTAATTTTTTTTCCCGTAGAACTATCGATCGACTGTCAAACGTAACCGATCTAATGTTTTTAGATCGAATTTTAGACAGTTTTGATGCTTGGGTCGTGAATCGTTGGTTAATTTTGACATCTTCCTTGTATTTGCGCGTGTTTTCGTTGTTTATATTGAGCGCGTAAATAATTTCTCTTCTAACTTTCGTCGCTTGCTATAGTAATCTTAAAACTCGGTAATTATCATGAATTTCTCGTTCGGAACGCCAACCACAACAACTGCCTCGACGGGAGGCTTTTCTCTCGCGGCGCCGGCCACCAGCACCGCACCAACGACCGGTTTTTCATTCGGCACCGGCACAACCCCTACGTTCGGGGCATCGACCGGCGGCTCATTGGCGGCACCAGCAACCCTCTCCTTGAATCCGGCAGCAGCAACATCAACTGCACCGACAGCTGGAGGACTGGGAACGCTTTCATTCGGTGCATCCCTTGGTGGTACGGGTGCTACTGCTGCTTCCGGTACGTCAACGGCGGGCTCCGCTTTACCAACGTTCGGTTCACTAGGTACGGGAGCATCATCATTGCCTGGCT
>JXXA01020273.1:0-10315 GCA_000956255.1 Anopheles punctulatus
ATTTTCCCTTTGGCGTGTCGTTGCGATTGATTTGCTCCTGAACTCGCGCCCGAAACGTATCGTTTTTTCGCTTCGTGAGGTTTTACTACCACTTCGTTTACACTTAAGGGGCTTTTTTTCTCTCTTTCGCTGACCCATATTCGCCGGCACGCCTGCAGCGCCGCTTGTTAGTGTAGTTTAGCTCAAATTTGGCATCCACCGCACGGCACAGACGCTTTCAGCACCGTGATAATATTTTTTACTGTATCAAAAAAAAGGTTCAAAAATGCTTCGATCGATCCCATTTCGCTTTCGTCCAGGGCGACCGGTGAAAACGTGCCTCGACATTGGTTCGGTCCGTTCTGCGGTGTTTAGGTTCGGTTCTTTTTGGAGCGAACATTCTCAATTCGCTGTTTATTTTAATTATGTGTCTGCGCGGCGGAGAAGGGTAGAGGAGAAAGTCGGCTTCGTTGCGAATTTCGTCCTCACAAGGCACGAAGCACGAAATGGGCACAAATTCTGAAATCATTCGTCATCCATTTGTGTGCCACAGGAGGACGCGTCCGTTCGCTTTTATTTTGGCCTCGGTATTCGCTAACTTGCTGCCAATTTGTATGCTCCGGAGACGTTTTCTGATGTCGAAGGATCAGTTGAGGGAGAAAAAGCACGCGCGCGCGCGCGCGCGAGAGAGAGAGAAAGAGATAAAGATAGAACGCAGGAAAATGGAATTAAACTTTCCGCCGTGTTTGTGTTGAAGATGAGCCTTTTTTCTCGTATTCTGTGTATTCCCCATCCCAAGCGAACTGTTCGCCCTCGGGCCCGTTCGATGCTGGCCATGAATGAATGGCCGGTCAGGGATTTACCACGCTATTGGACGACCGTCCCCTCTTCCCCTCCCCCCAAGACGGCACGTGGCGGGTCCCAGGTGCAGCGGGTCCACAATAAATAAGGAGCCAACCCGAACGTTTCACGTCGGCGATTCGCACGCTATTCCTGCCGACTTGCGGCACGGAGCTGCCAGATGGATGGATGGATGGCTGTTCGTCTTTGTTTTAGCAGCACCGCCCGCTGGAATGCGATTGAGTGACGGGCGACGATCTATTCGCCTGCGGTTTCACTGTCACTGTCGGAGCGGCAAACTTGTACGATGATAATTTAATTAAGCATTTGCAAATTCGCCACACTTCACCCCGCCCCGGAAGGTACGTTAGGTACGGATCACTGTGGCTGTTGCGGAAGGAGCAGCAGTCATTTTGCTTCCTTTACCTATCCCTCTGCGAGCGCTGATGAAAACGATTAAAACTAAAACACATCATTATTGTCTTCAGTAAATGATTTATCAGCTATACTTGCTCGAACAATCATTTAATTTAATTCGGCACTGTTCGGCACTTAAATACACTGTAATTTGTTTGGAAAAACAATACGGATGGCTCTTTTAAACAAACAGGCTCATATCTGGGCTGACTTGCTATTTGCGCCTGCAGATATGCAAGTTGTTGTTTCTTCTCTAAATAATAAATTTAAAAAAATGTGCAAATTGTTGCTTTTATTATAACAAACATAGACGGACAAATTTCTCACTGGCGACCGTTCGGCAGACATTTGATAGTTATTTTTTTCATATTCTAATTGTACATAAGTTTTTGTCCCGGCTGACACTCTACCTTCGCCTAAAGGTATGCACATTATTGCAAACATGAAAAGAAATGCGAGAAAGCTGGTAGATGGGCAGAAATGGTTTTACTTCCAATGCAAAACTGTATGATATGATAGTGTTGAATCATTTGTTGCTGGTCCCTTGGTCTGGAATTTATACATAAATAAACAACGGCACGTGTGGAGTGCTTTATCGATTGAGAAATTGTGTGGTGCAATTGACTCAAGAACCGAGCGACTTGGGGTTTTGGCCTGAATTCATCGACCGGTGCGATCGAAAAGCTCACGTCGGGTGAACGTCGTCTGTTGTTGTAGGACGGCCGGATCTCAGAATGTCCCCGCCCGAGCCGTCCATCCATCTCAAACCGGTTCGGTTCTGGTCCGGCTGCGACAGGAGCAGCATTAGAATTTATCAGACCAACGAGTTAAAGCGAATCGAAAAACAATTCGGACAAGCCTTTCCGCCTACGGTCGTGCAATGCTACACGGCTATTCGGAGCCTCGGCTAAGGACGGGGCACCCTCGGTGTGGTTTAGGAAATTTGAAAAATGATTGCTCTTGCCGGTCTCGTGCGAGCGGTGTTTTTATATTTATTTAATTTGATTTGTTTATTTTTTTTTGTTTTTGTAGAAAATATTGTTCAAGCAACTACTGTAGACCTTTTTCATATCTTTCGCCGGTTCGCTTGAATGAAGGCGTGAAAGGGAAAGAAATAGTGAGTGCAGGAAAGACAAAGAGGTGGAATAGGAGGCTAGAACCAATGCTAGGAGTCAGTCTTCTCAAATGTGAGTCCGCACGGTGGAGTAGATAAACAGCGCTGCCTGCCCTCGGTTTTGTGCTTTCTGAAACATTTTACGAATTTTTCGTCCTACTCGCCCCCTCTCACTGTCATCTCTGCACACACCGGCACTTATTGCCCTGTGGCATGCTTCCCCATCCCCACCACTCGCCTCTCTCCGCAGCGTTCCGTCGCAAAAAGGGTCCCTGTCGTCTTACACCGACGGTGCGCTATGTTTATTCATTCACAGTCGAGCGCTGTTCAAGTGGTGGTGGAGAGGGAGGCGAGATAGAACCACCCCATTTTTGAGCGACGGAGAATAGTGGTCCGTGTCCCGGGTCGTTCCCGGAATCCCTTCCCTTCGGGAGTGGAAAACGGTGTCGTAGATCGGACGACGAAAGCACATTGAAATGGATCGAACGCACGGGCGTCCGGAGTCGGTTTGTGTCGATCCGAGACACGTACGCGCGGTATAGCGGATACATTTCTTCGCGTGTGCCGTTACGTTAGGAGATTTACGATTTTAACATCGCATTAGTTTTGGGGTGCTTCTTTACAATTTTAGAAGGGTTCGTGTCATCGCTGAAAACGAACCTATCTTTTTTTTTTTTTTGTTCGGCAACGCAGCCCACGAACTAGCGTTAAAATGTGTGTTAGAAATCGGCACGGCATGTTTGAAATCGGCACGGCAAATGCCTACGTATTCTTGAAAAGTTCTTAACGAATCAAATCCCGCTTGAATGTGAATTTTGAGGCTGTGTTATTATACGCAAAATATATCGATGGTTCACCGTAATCGGGTTTCGTTCACCGGGGTATGCATGCTACGCTGCAGAACAGCGATACCGTGCCTGCTTATCTCCCAGAAAGCCTTCTCAAGTGGGTGCCATCGTACCGAAAACCCCGTCGTGCGCGGCGGGATGCTTGCTGCGAGCACGCGGGAGCTAAGTGCAGCGGGAGAATTGAATTCCGTTCGCTGGAAAGCCAATGTCTCGGGGCTACCCTCAGGGGGAGAGGTGGGTAAGAACGGAGAACAAAGCCTGTGAAGCAAACAAACATGCAAAGGTGGATGTATCCTGGGAAGCGTGATTGAATTTACATCCATCAAGATCATTGGTGAACAAATGGGAGAGAAACAAACAGATAAAGCCTTCGTGTAGTGCGGACTGTATGCTTCTGGGCGCAAATATGAGAAATCCGCCCGGCCGTATGCAATCCACGCGATAAGCGCATTTTTTCGCTCATTCAGCTTACTTTAAAGTCCAGTTAAGGTAGTTTTCACTAGTTAAAAGGTAGCTAAACGTTCGAATAGCAGCTTGGGAAAAGTTTCGCCAGTCATCTGGTGAGGGGATAATCCGGTGGCTCTAAAAAAAAACCGGTATGATGAATGGTTCGGTGAGGTCTTTTGTGAATGTTTTCCGGTGACGAAAATAAAGCCGAAACACACCCAAGTTTGTGTCACTCGCCTTCCCACGCCCCTTTGGGCAGTGTCGGGGAGGCCCACAGCTAAGCCACCTTCCGCATTGAGCGCTTGACAGGTTGACAGGCCCAAGTTTGTCCGAAACGTCTCGAAAACCCAAAGTCCCGTTCCTCGTCCCCTCAAAAGCTCGTCCGATGTGCGTTTACTGAACGAATGTGTGTGCTTTGCGTGGTTGTGGGTGCGTGTGGCGCTGCTTTAGTATGTGTTTCATGCTGTAAATGTTTTTTTTTTTTTCGTTTCAATTTTCTGTTCTTCTAAATGGTTGCATGCGTGGATGCAATGTGGTTTTTGGCACAGGAAGATGCAGCCGGTGGTGCAGCCCACTATGGGCGGTGTAGCGCACTGAGCGGCCAACCCGGCGGCACCACCATCACCCGGAGGAAAAAGGGTAAAAGGGACCAAAACGCCGTGGACCAAATGCGCACCGAACGAATCTCAGGACTTCAATCAATCAACTTGCTCGCGTAAACACGCGCGGCCCACCTGCCGTGTGTCTCGGTGTGGGCCCGTTTCTGTGTGTATGTGTGTGTGTGTATGTGTGTGTGTGTTTGAGAGCGAGTGTGTGGGTGTGTGCACGTGGTGGTGAATGTTGTTGTTGTCGTTGTTGTTGCTGTGGGAGCGGAACAACGTACCATCAGCCACCACCTCGCCAGCGGCCCCGTCTGCAGCAGCGGTTTCGCTCGTCACCGGCCATCTTCGGGCTTTGTGGCCGACGCCGACACCACCGTATGCCGTCGACGCTGGTGCACTGAGCGGGCCCGAGGTGCCTAAGATGCTCGGCCGCACCTTGCCACAGGTAAGTGAGTTCAGTTCAGCGATTGAGGTGCGATTCTGGGCAGTTGTGATGTATGTGCGCTTTGTTCCTGATGTTGCATGTTCCCATCATCATCCCGCACTAGAAGTGTTGTGCTCGTTTGCTATCTGTCGCAGGTGTTGCCATCGGAACGATTTTTATTAAATTTAGAAATATTCATGTGTTAATTGGAAGACCGCTTTGTTCTGTGTCTAGAAAACCTGCTTGAAAATGTGAAACCTATCATTGTGTTAGATACCAAAAGCCTCTGGATGTTTGAAGAAGTGCTCAGCTTACATGCAAGGTCAGCCAATGAAGACTCTCAAGATCTTCGCTCGTGCAATAAAAATGTGAACAAGTTTAATTTTTCTGTCGCCGACTGTACAAGTTTCAAGATTTAACTCATATTATAGATAAAATTATATTTTTCACGCCTTATTCGAACTTACAGCAATGCGCATTGCATACCATGCAGGCGCAATCGCCTCGCGCATCTGCAGGGTATACAATCGGTAGGTGTTGTTTTGATTGCGTCTGAAAAGTTCAAGTAAAAGTCAAGAACCAGGTTTGTGGTGCAAATTTGTTGCGTTCGTGACGCCGAACACATGTTCCGTGCTATCGGACAACAACAAAAACACATAAAAATAAAGCATAAATTACAAGCAAACAAATGGTTTATCATGATGGTGGGCGCGCGCCATCGGGCAAAAGACTATTTCGATGTACGGGTTTGGTTTTTGTTTCACCCGTTTTGGTGCCTTATTTTCATATTATCAATCCCACGGCCATTTGTTGTTCCGTTGCGATTGGCACAATTTTAAGGCCCCCCGTAAGGCAGACCGGTGTTTCGATTTTCGATTTTTGCCCTGGTCGTTATTGCTCCCGGTCTCGGCAGCCGGCCTCCCCCACCTTTCCAGCTTGCAATTGGCCAGTGATGGCATAATTTATTTTTCATGCAAATAATCCAATCGAAGCCGTGGAACCTCCCTTACTCTGCCAGCCCCGCTTGGCATCGATTCAGCATGTGCGTTCGTAGCAGTCGATCGAGTCGGGGACACGGCAACAAAGGGAAATGGGGGGGGAAGGGGGGCGAGGGAGAAAATTTGCGATGAAAACAACTGCCCAAAGCCCTGGAGCCAATGTACCGAGGTACAACAAAAATAATCGATCAAACGTGTACCAGGAGGTCCGGTTTTGCATTGAATCGTCGTTTCTTTTTTACCACATGTATGTTTGTGCGCGCGCGTGTGTGTGTGTGTGTGTGTGCGCGCGTGTGTGTGTCCGTGTGTGTTGGTGTGGATGGACAACTTCATGCATATATTTAACGGGCGGCCTCGGACCGACCTGTGGTTGGATGAGTCTGAGGACAGAAAAAAAATGTATAAAATAAATCCAAAGTCAAAGGAAGCGCGGGACGTTTTTGGGAAAATATAGAGCAACAGAAACCGAGGGAGTGCTGAGCGGTGTAGCTTTTGGCGATGGGTGTGTGTGTGTGTGTGTGTGTGTGTGTGTGTGTGTGTGTGTGTGTGTGTGTGTGCGTACATTTATTCCCTCGTCGCTATTTTCCAGTGGGAGGCAATGGCGAAGACACGTCGTTGTTTATTTTATTCTTTTTTTATTTGTTATAGCTTTAAAACATTTTCTTCTTTCTCATACTTCTCTATCTCCCGACCCCGGGGGTTGCTTTATTATAAATTGAACGCCCCTTTCGGCGTAGCTTACAACTCCCGGGCCCTTTGACGGGTGACATGTCTCTTGGCGATCGAATGTTGTTTTTTTTTTTCGTTTGTTCGCTCGTGCTCCCCCTACTTGCTCGACCGACCTCGGTTGCAAGTGCGACGGAGGTGGCAAACCCTCCAGGGACCACACGTACACCCAACTTTGCCCAACACTTTGCCGTAATTGCATTAATAATTCGTCAAGGTGTGCGGATAACGTCCTCCATCCCCTCCCTCCTTCCCTCTCCCTTCAAACCTTCCTCATTTTTCTGGTGTGAAATTTTGTTCTTTACGGCGTAAAGAAATCACCCGAAATAGCTTTTGAGATGCAGAAATGCCTTGATAAGGGTTACGCGTATAGCGGATTGCATATTTACTGGCGTAAAAAAAGGAAAATGGCTAGAAAAATCAGCAGTTCATCTATTTTAAGCAATTCGGTTGTTAAAACCAGCTTCATTCAAACAGTATTTGTGAGTGAAAAATTCTACCAAATAGTATTAAAAACATTACATACTCGTGATACTAGTACGTACAGACGAACAATATGCCAAGGTATGCAATGAATTTTTTATTTCTACGATAAAACATTATATTAAGAAATTGTGTAAAAAGGTAAAAATGTTTAAAAAAAAAGCATTGCATACACAGCTACGCGGCACCAACCTGTCGAACGTTGAAACGGTTTGGGAAGAAAAATGATTTGCTGTTAGCATCCATTCGCCACCACCGTTCGATTGTCACGCTTCCTCCCCTCGCAAGGGAGGCAATAAGTTGTGTAACACAAACGATAATGCGACGACCGATTCATTCATTGCGTTCAGCTGCAATTTATCGCGGGACAAAGTATGTTCATCGGTTCGGTCGAACATGGACTGGGCGAGGGAGGTGGGTGTGGGTGTGTGGGTGGTCTCTAGTAGGATAACAAAAACCGGTTTGAAGTGACGACAAGTTGCAACCCATCGCCACCCGGAGCCGCTGGGTCTCTGATTTTTTTTTTACTTCACGTCAAATTAGGGGTCGAGATCGATTCCTCCTGTGTGCTAGCTGCGGGTATCACCCGCACGTTTTCGTGTGCATGAGCGAAACAGTTTGCATGGAGGCGCCTAGTGGCGCTTGCGTTGGGTGAGCGGGATAGTGCGAGTGAGTGAGAAAGAAAGAGAGAAAGAGAGACTGAGCTCCGGAATCGATTTTTACCCTCTCACATAAACACACACACGCACGGCAACTGGTGATCAATCGATTAACCTACCCTTTTCTTGTGGGAAATCATTTCTACCTCCATCAGCACCACCGGAAAGCAAGCGGAAAGTGAGCGGAAAGTGAGCGGAAAGAGAGTGAGAGAGAGAGAGAGAAAATAGAATGAAGCGTTTTCGTCACATTGCGTGCCTGGTCGGTTTCGATCGGCGAGTGGAAGCGAAAAATGGGTGTGCGCCGAGCGAGCAGCAGTTGCAGTTGCTTCCCCATTCTGCCACCCCCTGCAGAACAAAGAACGGCGTGGCTTAGTTTGGGGCTCCGCTCCTTGACACAAAGGTGAAGGTGGTAGAGAAAAAGGCGGAAAAAAGCGAGAACGAACGTTGCCGCTATAAATAAACCATCCAGTCTTGAGTGCCCGGTTCATTCATTCCCTGCACGCTTTTTCGCTCACTCCCAGCCTCTCACCGACATCCGCGCCGCGAGGACCCACGGGAGTCACTCATTCCGGCTGGTCAGGGGGGCCGGAGGTTTGTTTTGTTTTCGTTCTAGCTTTCTCGACATTGTTGTCGATTGTGCTCTCTTTCTGTTTCTTTCGCGCGCTGTCACGCTCACGCAGAAGCACGCAAGGAAGAGCAAAAAATCCCCTGAAGACACTCACCGGGACGCTGCTCCCTCGTGCATTGTGAAGCAGCACCCCCACCCACCAGTCCTGATTCGATCGTACCAACGAACTTCCCGAGCTTTCTTCTACCCTTCCCTTTGATTACGCTCGCCTACGGCAGGGCCAACTTAATGCTAAAGTCTCGCCGTTTGCGTGAATGCCGGCAATGTGCGTCCAGGGCGCTATTTATTACCCTGCTTCACGGTACGGCGGTGCTTATTAGTTTAGTTGCCTCGGCAGCCGCCAGTCTTTAGGCTAGTGCGCTTCTCGATTCGTGTTTCGCGCAACAAATCACGACTGCGATTTACTCGCTGGTTGGGGCTTGTTTTTGAGGTGCGATTAAGTAAACACTGCTTTACTATTTTCTGTGTATTTTAGTTTATTTTTTTTTTCTTATGACACCATTTGCATGAAATCAACCAACACAAATAGCACTTTAACCGAAAATGCTAAAACTATTTCCAGCAAATTTACTATACAAAAATAAAATTAGAACGATCACAATTTGATCGACTCTTCCATCGGTTCATTCGGTCCGGTTAACTTCAAACGTTTTTGGCAATGAACTCAACTGTCAAAAGTGAGTTCTTGAAGCGGTTCACTTTTCGCAGCGTTTTAGTGCGCTTTTTTTCTTTATTCCCAATCAAACACAACCTTCTTCCCAGCGTTAGTCGATCCAAATCCAAATTCACTTTGTCCCTAACGCACGCACACACGCGCATAGACATGCCGTGTACGGCTCGTTATTTTGGCCGACATGTAAATAAACCGGCACCCATTGTTGCTGTCTCGCTTTCCTCCAGCGTTTTCGCCCACATGGTGCCGGAAAATATCGTTTCGGATGTTGCACCGGGTACGTCACGGCGTCCTTCGTCCATAACGATTTTCTCTTTCCGCTCTTCAATTATATTTTTTTCCCACGTCCCACGTTGGTTGGGTAAATTTCGGTGTCTTTCGTTGAAGAGCGTGCTCTCGCCTTTTCGCTTTGTGATGACGTTTCCATGTCGTCTTCGCGCGCGCTCTCTCTTTCTCTTTCTTTGCCCTTTCTCGCACTCGGCTTCAATTCGTTTGCCGAAACTCGTGTCAGAAGCTTAGAGTTGTACGGTGCGCGGGGGATCTGTTGGCTGCACTGTAGTGTGCACTATTTTTAGATCCCACCAGCACTTACCCTAGCCGGTGCCTCTCTTCCCTTCCCACTCGCTTTAGGGAGCGCTCCGGGCAGGGAGTTTACCGCATTTTCGGTCGAGAAACATTTATGTGCGACGGTTAAGCCGGGCTACATTCGCAGGTGCCTTCGGTGTCTTCGGTGGATGTGTTGGGTGGAGTGTGGGGAACACAAAAGCATCCGCTGCCATACGCAAAATAGTTGCCCATCGAACCCTGCCCCTTTACGCAGCAATTTGAACCACAATCGATTGAATTCATTTCTCTTTCTCTCTTTCTGGAATATGGAAAGGAAGAAACAAGCAGTAAGCGTTTTACGAAACCATCACAACACTGAACCGAAAAATGGTTCGTTTTGGTTCTCACCAAAAAAACAAAAAAAAAACAAAGCCCCCGCCGGGCACAAAAGCCACCGTAAAGCTAATTTGTTTTATTCCCTAGCTTCCTTGTCTTCTTCTTCCTCTTCATTATTCGCCCCGAGCTGGTGCTTCCGACTGATGATGATTGATGTCGAGATTTTTCTTTCACACCACCGTCCGCCGCGCCTCTGGGACTTTTAAGTGTTGCGTACGTATATATATATATATGTGTGTGTGTGTGTGTGTGTGGGCGAAAGGCGACACGCAGTGATAGGCCGGCATATCGCTGCGAGCGTTTTGACGGCAGTCGCACCGATCCCCGGTCAAACCGCTGTCAAATGAACGTCAGGTTGAATTTTTCATCCATCACGCGCGCCTTTGACGTTGGCCAAGTTTGGGGTTAGGCATATAGACTGGGTTTGGTGAAACTATAGAAATTGCAACGAATCACCGTGGGTACGGGCGGGGTGCGTACAATCATTGCGGGTCAGTTTTGATGGCGCTTACTTTGGCTACCAACCGGTCAACTG
>JXXA01020275.1:0-13482 GCA_000956255.1 Anopheles punctulatus
CGATCTTACTACTCCTTGAAGAAAACGAAAATGATGGTCCGACCTGTTACCTGACGAAACATTTATTGTTTCATAATAAAAATATTCATAATAAAATAAAAATGGAAAATGATGGTCCGACCTGTCACCTGACGAAACATTTAGTGTTTCATCATAAAATAAATTTCATACAAATGTCAGTGAGTGTTATGTCAAATGTTAGTAGACCACGCGAAATTGTTCGAAAGCTAATACGCTGCCTACTGCGACGATGTTTAAAATGCTGCCGGATGTTAGGTCATAACACACTGACGGCTGCACATTCGAATCACCTCCGTTCCCCTGTCACAAAGGCTGGACCAACGCACGCCACGTTCACACAAAAGGAGGACGTTTTTATTGAAACGCAGCGTACCGTTCCCGAAATACGGATAAAACAAAGTAATGGATGGTCAGAGTTAGCACTGAGCCACTGCCGGAAGTGAGGACAAGTAAAGCGTGACAGGACGCACAAACGTACGGTTCGGGGAGGGATATCGAAATGTAAAAAAAAAGTGCACGCTTACACCAGCCTCGTCCCCTACCGGTGGCACATAAACTATGGGTAATTGAGTTTTAAAGTTGATTTTTCAATTGATTACACCCACCCCGGGGCCACGTGGCAGCTATGCAAACAGATTGCTGACTAATAGAGCCCGAACCGATCCGCTGTACCGGTGTGGTGAGATGGGAGACACAAATGGATTGAGCATCCTGAAACGCATCCTGTGTGTGTGTGTGCCCTTGGGGTCGAACGTGATTTGTGTGAGCGATGGTGGCGTAATGGAAAATTGACGCACTGGCGGTGAGAGCGTGCGGTTAATGGGTGGGAACTGAACCGGTTAGCGGGCAGCATGTCATGCTCGGAAGTCACATAATTGGCTGGAAAAGGGCATGAGAAAGGAAGTGGAAGTAGAATAAAATTGGTAAAAAAATATTTTTGTCATAATTCTGACATGTTTGGTAGAATATACGTCCTTGCTAAGATCTGTTTCTTTATTTTAACAACGCATCATAGCGGTTTCATTCGTTTCAAATTCGACTTCGTGATGCACCTGGTTCCGGGTGCTATCCATGTGTTCATTTAGGGCCCGAGCAATTTACGTAGGGGTGCTAGTTTCTAGTTTTTCAACAACCATTACCACGTGAGGTCCTCCAAACGGAGAGGAAAACTATTATCACCGCCAACTATATGATTACCCAACGATGCAGGTTCTTTCGTGCTGCTAACCTATCCTATGCTAGTTGAAAAGCCAATTCATCGATTGTCTGAATCATCGTTCAAACACCCGTTTCTGTATTTCCTAGAAGCTCCGGAAAAGTAGGTGCAGCGCTAGCGTACACGCTAATTGACGGCAAAGAAACACCCAACCCTTCAATCGAGGTAGAAAAAAACAACGATGTATCTACCATACACCAGCAACGCGAAGAACAGGATCGGTTTAGGTTGATAATGTTTGTCGTCCGAATGTCCGAAGCGATATCACTCGCCCTCCACCCTCCAGACGGGAGAGACAAACCGGGTTAGGGGGAAGACATAAAAAGTCAACGTCATCGTTACGAGGCGGTGACGGCGATGAAAGCATTCTGGCCAGCTATCAGTCAGTCGACCCGCGACAGGAAGTGCTTCAACACCCCCTCACGTGGCACGTGACGGACGGCGTTCGACCGTACCGCGTAGCGCTCCCGATGGCTCCGGCAGATGATCTGTTAAAAGGGGATCGCGATGGTAAGGAAATTATCATCCAAGCGTGGTGTCGCTGCGCGGCATTTGCATGTTCGAATGCTATTTAGAATGTCATTAAGCGTGTGCTGTTGGTGGGTGTAATGATGATGTCGAACAGCCAGGATATCACAGTTCAAGAGGTTAGTTTTTGAATGCTTTCAATCGACTCGTGTCGAGATTTGCGTTGAAGTTGGCATGGAGGTGAAACTGTTTGCTGGAAAAGTCTGTCTATCTTAATCAAACAATTTGGGCCTTACATAATGCATCCTAAGCTCTTAATAACTCATCCAACAACTGCAACGGAAAACTGTTCCCAAACTTTCCGCGATGATATATTGACGGCTATAAAAACGCCAAATTAGACAAATGTGGCGTCAGAAATTTGTATTCGTAACTCCTCAACCTCGCTCGAACCAAGCGCGCTTCAGTTTTTTTTCATATAGACTAGCAGACTCATTGCGATAACATCGAAAAATTTATAAAAACACCTTAACGTAGTACTTATAAAAATAACTTAAATATCGGAAAAATAAACACTCATTTACGTGTGTGGCGTAAGGATCGTTCTAGTAAAAAAAAACACATTCTTGAGGACGCATTTCTGCCTCCGCATGTTAATCATCCAATCCAATGGCTACTTGGACACGTTTCTGCGAATGCCTGAATTTTTTACATTCCTCATTCGCTACGGGTGCCGGCTGCTCACACTGCCAAAATACCACCTGTAAATAAAACACCCACAACCGCACAAAGAAAATCAAATTATCCTAATCCCCTGGCTGGCTTCTGGTTTGCGGCACACTCGGCCGTTCCTCAGGACTTCCCGAACCCGGACTTCCGGACACTGGACGGATCGGCAAGAATTTGCATCGGCTTCTGTGTGGCGGCTTTCCCGTAGCAAGCAAAGCGATTCGAAAACCCTCGCAGAGCAATTACACCCGAATGAGCAGCGACAATGGGGCTTAAAGCAAATATCAATTTGCTCGCTGAAAAGACTTTTCGGGCCTTTTCGGGAGCAGCGCGTTGTTTGGACTGGTGTGCCAAAGCCTAATCAAATCTTCGTTCTCTGGATCGGAAGTGACCGTTTGGGTCGATACGATTTAAGTCCACTCCAGGTAGGAGCACTGAAAGTATTTAGGGCGTAAATTAAGGACCCCATAAGCATGGGCTTTAAAAAAAGACGTTTGTTTAATGACTTAATTTGTTTATTCCGCACAAAGTTTCACATTTGCGGAGGTTATGTTTCTTTTTCCAAGCTACTTTATTATGCATATGTCTTATTAATTTTAAAAAAATTCTTTGTTTGATGAGAAATAGCTTCCAGTTACATAATAAAGAGATGAAAATTAAATTCATAAATCAACCACCTCCTGTTTCCCTGCCAAATTCGTACCCATTTTAGAAGAAATAAAAGCCTACGTTCGCTCCCTTTCTAGAGCTCTATCGAAAAAATCAACAAGATTGAGCCATAATACTTAAACGTCCCGTGTCGGGGGCTCACCCGCACACGTAGGAGCCGCCTGGACGATTTGTGCTATGCGATATCTATTGTTCATCATTAGTTATTTCACTAATCACGTTCGCTGAACACGGCCACCCCATCCAGCTCTACTTCACTCCCGTTCCCGAGCATGAATGGGTATCAAATAGAGGCAACAAAAAAGAAAAAAAAGGCACAGCTGCCCGCACGAAGAAAACGTGGGCGATGCCTAATACACAAATGCCCAAAAAATGCTTCCCTGCGATGCTCAAACCCTGCACGCCGCTCAGGCACGTCCAGGCGGGTGTCCTTTCGATCCGCCAGCTCCGGGTCCGGTGCGGATAGAGGGATGGATATTGTGTACATATTTCTTTCAGCTATCATGTCCCGGGGCTGCCTGCGGGGATAATGATGATGATAACTTTATTTTCGCTCCCGGTCTAGGATTGGCTCATATCCGGTTCCGGCTCGGTTCGGCTCCATTCATCCTGTCAGCGAGCGCTCGCGAGTGCTTTGGTACGAAACTTTCTCTTTCATTTCCATCCTGTGCTGTCTCGCTCACCGCCGAACGTCGCTTTCCTTGCTGCTCGGCAAACATTCACTCTCCCCCATAAAGGGAAGGAATACAACACGTCCCCTATATCCCTGCAACCAATCACGGCACGGCGGCAGGGGCATCATCGTTGCCGATACACTTCCATCAGTGACTTTTGACCGTGTGCCGGCGGAAGAAAAGGTCCTTTACGCGCAACTCGGTAAATGGTCCTCCACGCGGGTACGGGGGATGAAGTTGTTCGTTGAGTATTCAAATTCGACGGCACGTCGCAGTTTTGCTGAGACAAAATAAACCTCCACCGGGGTGAGACGACTTTTTCCAATATATTTAAATTAAGTGTGCCATGAACGGGAATGGCTTCGAAACGGGCAGCTACGGTTTGACAGACAGGAAGACCGGAAGATGGAATGGTGAGTGATTTGGGCGGGAATAAAAACTAGCCAGGGAGAGCTCGTCGTATCCGGGGGACAGTGAAGAAATAAAAGGGAAAATCTTCATTTGAATACGAACCCGGCAGGATTACTGCGTGGAGCATTCAACAATGTTACAAACGCGTTCGCCTTCTGGTGCCTCGCTTCAGCGCTAGGATCTTCCGGTGAAGCTAGCTAGCTAGAAAGGAAAGGATCACTTTAGCTCCACTTCGAAGCACTAGCGTGGATTGTTATCTCGTCTTGATCCGGTATGCGATAGCGAACTAATGGGTCATTCGTAATTGCGTGTTCATTTTCAACTCGCTGAAACATCGCCTATCCACCCTTTTCTGGACATTGCGGAATGGATACAGGGGTGAACAAAGCTTAAAGCGTGGTGGAACGAGTGTTTGCGGTCACGATAGCATCTGATTAGGAGCGGTACGTATCGGTTTGTTTAGGAATTGAGTTTTGAAGCATATAAGACGCTTATTAGCTTTTTCATTATTGAACTAGAGGTTAGTTTGACGTGAAAACGTCCAAATACATCTAGTATTGAGTTGACAGAAGTAAAAATTCCTTACATTCTTCTGACATTCCTCATATATTTTGGCAATTTCTGGATGGGCAGATATAAGATCTTGAAAGGTTGTGTCTAGATCTTATCGTTTTATTGAATCGCTTGAGTTTGTTTTCCCCAGGACCAACTGGAGCTTGGACATCTTCACACGGTATGCGAAGTTTAATCGGATTTGGTTGTATTTCTTACCCGACAACTTCATGTGAAACGAAGTCCAGCAGGTAGCAAAGGAAGACACGGGAACAGGACACGACACTCGATTGACACTTTCCTGTTATAATAAACAGTGGTTAATAGTTTCCAGATTGTTTTTCGAACACTTTTGCGGGTGGAATCGGTTCGGGTCTCTCTCTCTCTCTCTCTCTCTCTCTCTCTCTCGCTCTCTTCCCCTTGCTTGCCTCGCATTGCGCTACGGTGTTGTGTCACTCTCGACGCTTATCCCTTGTCCGGATCCGGAACGGAACAACAAACTCTCCTCCCGCACCTCGGACAGCCATACGAACCAATCCCTGCCCGATACCGACGGCAATCCGGGAATCGTCCTTTGCCGGTAGCATTGTGTTGAGTTAATTGAATGCCCGTGGTGCACGTGTGTCCCAAACTTTGCTGCCACTGTCAATTCGAATTATGGTGTGATCGATTTTTTTTTTGTTTTGCTTTGTTTGCTGTAGGTTGGTTTTTCTTTCCGAAGATTACTTACGTTGCTTTGCCGTGTTTTGTTTGGGAATGTCGCTATTTGTACACCTCGAGGAATGCAATCTTAGCAGGCGTTGGTGAAGGTGTGTGTGTGTTTTTTTTTATCGCATGATGTGTTTCATTTCCAAGATTATCCAATTTGTGTCCCCGCTTTTGCGGAAAAGAGGAATTGTAAGATTGTATTTTGAACTAATAGCCGCATAATTGATGTTGTGGATGTTTTGACATCTGGCAGCGAGATAAATAAGAAATATTATATTATATTATTAAATGTATTTTTTACAGACGTTTTATGAAGTTATCTATCAGCTTCAGCTTCGAAGATCATTAGAGTTAGTTTATGAAATGAAATTTTATTTGCTTTACGTTGAATTAATTTGCTAGCAGGACTCGGTTTGATTTAATCAACGGGTCGTTTTGTTTAAGAATTTCGTAATTGTGATTAAAGAGCTAACTAATTGTGTGCGTGAATAAAACAATTAATCACTACAATGATAAAAATCCATTTAATTGTGATATTTAAAAAAATTCTATTCCTAATAAAATCACGTCTTTTAAATTAGATTTTTTTTATTTAAAAAAAAAAACATAAAATTTCCTTAGAACGCACAAAAAATAATAAAAATTGTGAGAACAATCCTTCGTAATGTTCGATCCTGTTGCTCTAACTCACCCCTAGTTATACCAAAATATCCCTCACCCGGTGTCGAAGTCGATCAAAAATTCATAACACGCGCTTTAATGACGCTATTAAATGGACAACATTACAGTCCTCCCGCTTTCGAGCGGGCCAGGGACAATTTGTTGCATTTGTTGCGTGCCTCTGCCAACGGGGGAGGGGTTGGTGAGGTTTTTCCACAAACAGCACGCGCCTGAACATAGATGGAAAGTGACAAATACACAGTGTGAGAAGGAAAGGGAGCGTGAGATGCAATAAAATCCTAAATGAGAGTATGTATCTGTGAACGAAGGCTCGCAGGCTTGGGGAAGGAAAACTCCGTGTGCAAACAATATGTTTCCCATCAACAACCGGTGCCGAGTGGGTGGGTTTTGCGCCTAGGTTGTCCGCACCGTATAAAGCACGCGGGGAAACAATTTTCACAGCACATTACCGAAAATCCCCTTTCCGCACAAACACAGGCTGGTGGTGATTGCGGTTTCCAAACGGTTGCCACCAGTAACCAACCGCCCGTCAACGCCCACTCGGGATGTCGAGGTGTAAATAATGAAATTTATTTTAATTTCCAAACTATTTTCCTTCGCCACCAAAAGGGGAAGCAAAAATGCGCTAGGGGAAATAGTGCCTGTTTTGGGGTGCCGTGTTGTTTCTTCTTCGAGAAGGTGGGCTATCCGTTTTTCCCTTATCAAAAATCAACCCACAAACAATACACAAAAAAAACATCCGGATACCATCTCAATAAATAATGTGGCACAAAACTGATTGATAGGACGTGTGTTTCGCTGGGTATTGTTTTTTTTAAATCTTGAGGAAACATTTTAGAAAACATTTTACAAGCAATATCGTGCAAGCTTTGAAGAAATAATCCATTATTATGTCTTTGTTTAGAACGTCTCCAGATCGTTCGCTTTGCGAAAGTTCAAGGATTAGGAAGTATTAAATTAACTGTCATCGCACGAACAACAGCAGAACAAACGCAATAACTTCCCTTCCGAGAAAAGAAAGCGAAAACGACAGAAGAGATGGGTGTCTTCTAGCCCATCATTTGCCCCAAGTTTCATCGTTCGAGGTGCTGGAAACGATCCTAAAACTGTGAAAAACTTTTCCATCGTCACGGCTAGGACTGTCATCCGTGGAACACGCCTTGGGGGGGCTTGGTGAGAAGGGGAAGAAGACCACGAACACAATAAGTAGACACGCGGAGGGCTTACCGCTTGATGGAAAAGTGGTTGGAGGAGGTGATGATTTTTATTAGATTTGTTTTCTCGTACCCCGTCTGAGGTCCGGGCGACGAAGGTGCGGGACTTAAGGCTCGAGATCGGGAAAGATTTGGTTTGCCCTTTTCTACACTCCAGCAGCAGCGAACGGCGGAAGTATTACGCTGAGCAGGTTGCCCAAGTCGATGGAAACGGAAATGTCGTCTAAACGCGTTGGAAGTGGGTTGATGTCTGGCAATGGGGACAGGAAATGGGGATCGATTTGGAAGCACGGCGTGACAAGTTTGATGTAATCAAAAATGTTATAAAACTTTACGTGTCCCCAGCTCTGGACGGGCTTCATTCCAGGCCGGTGGACTTTTTGACTAACAGCTCCCTCGGGCCCGACGTCACACCCGATAAGCAAATTAACAAGCAACCGGAACGGAGAAAGTAAATAAACCACACCGAATAATTAACCGACAACGGACAAAAGCGACCGCTTACGAACGATTATCGCAGCTTAGGCGCGTAGATAGATCGATAACATAACACGAAGCAGCAAAAACAAGCTTCCGTTCCGTTCCGACTAGGGTTGCAAATTTTTCTCACACTCATTTCGCAAAGTAAACACCGGGGCGAGCAGCAACAATAGGCACAGAACCCCGTTTCGGTGACCCACCGCAGCCACGCACCGCTTTTGGGTCGATTTCTTCAGGATCTTTCGTGCTAAGCAACCGCTGATCCTTTATTACATGACCCTTAAACCGGACTGCTCGCCTCGCAACAGTTCCTACAGATGTTTTGCGGTTTTAAATGCCTCCAAATGCTGCTTACCTTCCACCGGCCAAGCAGCGGTGGCAAACATTATCGGATTGCAGCTCTCGCACGCAAACACCCGGCATCACGAACGGGAAAGGAAAATGTGGCAGCATCAGCAAAGATGTGTCAAAACTGGACAAAGCAAGCGGCGGCGTCTTTGCTCACGCCGGAGAACGATTTGTTTTGCTGTTTTTTGTTTCTTTTTTTGGCTGAGAGAAAAACGATTACACTCGGTTGATTGGTTTTCTATCGTAAAATCGTTTCTCCGCATTGTTTCGTCCAGTTCCAAGGAGGAGTATAAAAAATACCTCCCCGACCGTCAAGCGAGCGATGTTCAGTGGGCAGAAAACAGAAAACAAATGGGACCGAAATAAGCCGCAAATTGATCCTATTAAAAGTTTTTTTTCTATCAATTTGCTTGTTTTGGACAGATTGGATTGTTAGGTTTTTTTTCATTGTAGAATAGATTTTTTTTGTCAATTTTATTGACATCAACGCCTACATGGCATTTCATGCGGAGTGTGAGAAGAAGAACGTGCAAACAAATCAACGTCATAATACTCGGGTAAAGTGAAGAGAACAAAATAAATGATAAGAAACGTAAAATGGTAAACAAACCCCATGAATGTAAACTAAATGTGATAATTGATAAGAATGTGAAGAAAAAAGAAATTACGAGAGCAATTAGTGAGAATGAATAAATTACAAAAAAAAAGATTACTCACAATATTTACATTTGTTTTTGAACCATTCATTTTCGACCACTTTCACGTGCCTTCGATAGCTCAGTTGGTAGAGCGGTGGACTGTAGTGCGGTGATAAGAGAGAGATAGAGAGAATGCTCTCACTTTGAAGTAGTAGTAATCCATAGGTCACTGGTTCAAATCCGGTTCGAAGGAGAGAGATGAGAGAAAATCTTTTTTTATCAGAGATTTTAGGGTGAATCTACCTAGCTTTGATTATGTTTACCAAATTCTTTTTCTGATTAGCATCATAAAATATTTTCAATCGGTTGACTTTACTCATAAATGGATTTTTTAACCCAAGCATTTTGCGCTATTTTGCAAATGATATTTTTTTAAATCCAAAGTTCCAACTCAGAAAAGCTCTTCCTCTTTTGTTAAATAATGACATCACATAAATGTATGGCATTAGCTTCGCCCGATTGCAATTTGGCTCAGCAAGCATTAGGTGGCGATTTTGTGGTGAAAATAATAGGAATTTTCTCACCTAAAGTCGACATAATCGGCTCACAGCACGATGCACCAGGTCAAACGCTAATCGCTAAAGTGATCCTCTCGGAAAGGATAATAACATTCACCGGTGAGGTTGCTTCATCGTCTGCCAAGACCATGGCCATGTGTGGGAACGAACATTATATCATTATCCTTATGACGTTCGGCTTGGGCCGAATCCCGTGCCCAGCACAAATCATGCATATTGCCGCGTTTCAACTAACGGAGACAACAAAAAAAATAAATCATTCAAAATGGCCGCATTAACATTTATGCTACAGTGCGGGAGAAACGAGAAAATGAACGGAAAATATGCCACCAACACGCTTCTCTCTCGTTGCGGCTGGTAGGAAACCTCCTAATGCCCGAGCGAAAGATTTATCTTGCTCCAGTTTATCACTTAATTAACACGTTAACACGTGTAAATGATCTGCTTGTTGATAATTAATTGACACCAGCCTCCGTGCGCTTCGGTCACCCTAAAAATATAGTATACACGAAATCTGTATCGCCCACTAAGGCGTGGTTTTGGGGTGCGTACGAGATTTTCTACCGTGTCGAAGCTGTGCTAAGGGTGTGTGTGGGTACAGTGCTAAGCGCAAAGAAGTTTGTCACCTTCAACAAAATTAAAGACATTTATTATGACAAATGGAATGAATTTATCAGTTGAAGATGATTAAATATTTTACAGCTTGTGGAATTAAATCTAGAACAGTTTAAGCATAAGAAAGAGTTTATGGTTGGAAAATTGTAGATAATATTAATATAATCTTCGTATCTTTCTGCAATAGTTATTAATGATAAAGATTTTTTTTATGTTTTATGATTTTAAATATTAAAATCGATTTTTTTTGTAAACTCTGTTAACGTAAGCTTTTTTTGACACTTACTGTTCTCTCGCCTACTCATCTGCTACAGCAGGCAATCACAGCCTCCTTCGGAAGATTTCTGCTACAAGGGTGTATCGTTGCCAATTGTCCCCCGAGCCCAAGGGAGATGCCTTTACTGTTGGGCTTCCAGCGTATGGTCCGATATCCTACCACCACCCACCAACCATCTTACGACTTTATTAAATTTGTAGCAAATCCCTTCGCACACCGCAAGAGTCTTCCTCCCTCGTTCGATCCCCTACGGGCGTGAAATACGTTCACGCACCAGACCTGGAACGTGGCATGGGAAAAGATGCAGAAGGTGAAGGTGGTATTTTCATCAAACCACAAAATGAATATATAAATAATCCCCGAACGAATGGCCGCGCACCCGTACGGCCGGGCCGTCCCTGCCAGCACAAATCCCTTTTCAGGATGAAGCGGAAGCAGCGTAGCAAACGATGCGAACGAGAACGGTGCAAGAGAACGGAAAACGAAAGTGTGGAAAGGCAAGCAGAGCCAAACTGGTGTGGCGATGGAGCAAAGGATGCTTGTGCCCATTCGTCGTGGCAGCCACCGCCATCAGACACTCCAAGCAGGCCGTGGAAACCGGTAGAAAGAAAATGGCGACTGAAGAGAGTATACCACCTCACGATCCACCGACCGAAAAATGCCACTCTCGCGCAAAGTGCTCCTGCAGGAGAAGGAGCGAAAGGAAGCTTCTCCTCCGATGACTACGCACAAGCACCGGAAGGAAGCCGGCCATTTTGGGGCATGGAAAGGGGGTGAGGGGGGGAAAGTGCCTTCAACAGGAGCATGGGGAAGTCTTTGCATATACAATCCAGTCAGAAAACTTGTTATCGGCACTGGGAAGGCACTATATTAGGCGTAAAGAGACGAGCCGCTCGAGTCGTTAGCGATGATGCCAAGAAAATCGTCGTGGATGCTTAGGCTATTGAATGATGTAAGGAGTAAGATTTGTAAAATAAGGTGAAAGGTATTTGAATTTAAATTTTATTATTTTTAATTTGTTTGTTTTTATTTAAATAGCATTACACAAAATGTTTGTTTACTACCTTCTTTTAATTGCTTTAGTACAAGTACATTTCAGTAGTTCATTATTTCCATTTTTTATTATTTTTTTTTTAATTACAAAAATTTTAATAAATATGAAGAAAAATAAAAGGTTTCTCATTTGTAATAATTACGCTCTCGATTTCCAAACTTGGTGCCCCAAACTTAGAGCAACAGTAAATAATCCAAAAGGAACTTACTGCTTTCACGTATTGAGCTGCCTCTGTTCAACAAAACCTCAAGTTCGAGACGCTTGTTCACGCACAATAAAACTGTCCACCGCAGCACAATCCTATCGCCGGATGAGAAGGCGATTGCATCGAACCAAACCAACGATGTCCTTATGCCGAAAAAGGAGTACACGGCGTCGCCACCGGCACAATTTTATTATCATTCATGCGTGGTGCGTTCGGCTAAACGTGCCATAAATTATGCAACCATCCGTTCCGACGATTGCTGCGATGTCCAAAGCTGAGGCAGCGCACGACCTCCTGCGAGCGATTGGAGAAGCGAAGCAAGGGACAGTGAATAATAAAAAATGAAACCCAGCAGCAAATCAAGCAAACAGTAAAATATGCCCACTGTCAACACTGAATGAGATAAATGGCTAATGAGCGTTAAGGGAACGCTCGAGAAAGGAACCGATTTAGTCTAGCAACAAAAACCCAAAAAAAAACAGTCCAAACCATGAGGGCGTGCAAAAAACTTGCCAAAATCAATTTATTCAATTGAATCGGCACGACGAGAGGGTGGCCGGAGTGCCCGGTAAGGGTCAAATAAATGGCCTAGGGGTGACTAGGTACTGAATTGGGTCAAAATGTTAGGATTTGTTAGGGTTAAGTGCTCTGCTTACAAAGCTGTGTGGGATTCTTGTAATTTAGTTTGTGTAAGCATTATGGTTTTATTCGAATATTTAAAAAAAACAGAAACATGAACCCCTGACCGTGTCCTTACTTCCAGCCTTTAACAAGATCCAATCGTTAACAAACCTTCAAATCGTTGTTTTTTTATACCTTCTCTATGTCCCATCGTTGGTCCTCTGTGGCCTGCTCCACAACAGCTCCACAATGGTCGTCGAAAATACTTACGACGACAGATCTCCTTACAAGAAGAAATAGCAGCAGCAACAACAAAAAACACACTATCGATAAACCCCGCTCGGAAGAAGAGGCCACCCCGACATTAGCCGTGCAATGTGTTGACCAAATAGACCGGAAAAAGTGATTTCTACTCATCGTTACAACGCGTGATCAGCGTCTTGCGCTCGTTCAATGCGTGTATGTGTGTTTTTTTTTATACCCTTGTGTCTCTATTTTCTTCACGCTCAATCACGTCTGTCCTTCAGTGTCCTCCACCGACCGAGCGCAGAAAGCAACACAATAAATTCCGGTCCAACAGAACCATGGCCGGCCTGTCATCCCTCCGACCCGCTGGCCAGGCAGATCCTCTCAGGTTCGCGTGTGCTGTCCACGGTGCCACGGTGATGGCACATAAATTACGATCCCTTTCATTGACGGTCTAATCATGTGAGCGATTCCCATCCTGATGTCATCGGACGTCCCTCACTTCCCCGGCAAGCCACGCACGGTACGGTTATGGTCGGCCGGTCGTTTGATTGCCGCGTGTGGCGTTGTCTTTTTTATGTGAATTGGAAGATTCTGTGTTTTGCTGCTCGGGTTGTTATGTCGGGTGTTCATTGTTACAACGCGCACAGTGCCGTGTTATCCTTTTCTCGTGAATGGACCCATTATGGCTGAGTATAAGCTAAACGGGATGAGTAGTTGACGTAAACAAAATGCTACAAAGCAGAAGGAACAGCTGAAATCTTTTTTGTTTTTAAAGAGCGTTTGCATAAGGTTTCGATTAACTAAACTACTTTTTGTTTTGTTCCTTTTTTTGTATTTAACATGTTTGAAACTAACTCGCCGTTACTCGCGTTGAAACAAGGCAAGTAAAACGCAGTAGTTCTCCATTCGCAATAAACAGAGATTCTCCATTCGTTTTCAATACGTATGGCATACTCTTTGGCTTTATTGGACGAAAGGATGTCAAAAAAGCAATCGGAAATACACATTTTCTAAACAAGGAGACCAACAAAATTAATATATTGGAGTTGTACAATGTTTCTAAAACCTTCTTCT
>JXXA01020280.1:0-12434 GCA_000956255.1 Anopheles punctulatus
CCGCATAATAGCTTGAAGGATGCGGATGATTGAAGCACCAAGCACAGGGACAGAGAGTTGAGATAGAGAAAGAGTGCGCTAACGAAAAGCGCTCAGCAGGAGGAGAAGAAGACACCACAAGAAAACTGAAACATTGTTAAACCTTTTTTTGTTTTTTAGTTGTTTTATCATCTATACTACCACCATCGATCGGGCGTATGCCCCCGTGCGCGATCGGCCCGTAGCCTGTGCGGATACCCACTAGAGGAATTAGAATCTGAACAGATGCGAACACATTATCACACACACATGCACACATACACACAGGCAGACACATGGTTGTAAAGGAAATGGAAAGTAAGGCGTGAAACGCGGACGAAAGCGACGGCGAGGATATGAAGGGAAGGCAATGGGCTCGATCAGGACGATGGTGGCACAAAGAAATGTTATTGTTTTACGATTTTCTTTACTGGAAAAAAACACGAAAAAAAGAGCAAAAAACTTTCAGTGAAACTAAAAACAGAAAACGAATAAAAAAAACACGCTAAACAAAACCAAAAACAGTGTGGCAGTGTGTTGTTATGTCTTTTTGGGCGCTTTGGTTAATCGGTATCACAAAATCGATTTTCTTCTGAGATTAGAAAATTGTTCCTACCTTTTAAACACACTTCATCCATCGAAGCGGTTCGCCTGCAATGGCTCACTGATACGTTGAGGAGGGATTTTTTCGTTTATAGTCTTTTCATTGCACCCGGAGATGCGAGTGGAAGCTATGTTTGTTTTGTTTCGCACCGGATCAATCGATGAATCGCACACGACACGACCGCAATCCATGGGAAAGATAAACATTATTTTAAATCTTCCGGACGCTCCAGTTTCCCGCGAGGGTTCGGTTTGTCCGCACGCGGGAGGCTACGCAAACACTGCAGACAAATTTTAGCTTTCGGAGAGGAAAAATATGTTTTATTGCCCTTTGATGGGTGGACCGTGTCCGTGTCTTCTCTGCCCCTCCGCTCTCCGGCCACGGCTATGCTGCGGGCACTCGAATGTGAATGACGTAAACGGCTGCTGTCGGAGGAAAGAGATGCGCACCCTTTTATTTTGCGTGCAGGAGATACAGCGTGTCCTCGTGCGGTAATTGTGATTAATCGTTTGTCGCGTATTTTCGCGCGTGTTTAACGCAACGGCGGCGACCCGTCGCCTAACAATGCACGGTGGCACGCGTCCCGATCGTTTGCCCGAATCGATGACGTGACGTTAATGGGCTCAGTCGGTCGGTTTCGATTGTGTCGCCGCCGGACTGGACACGGTCTCATTAGTGATGCTTCGGAACGAACCGAAATGGTAACAATTGAGAGGCGCTCATTAGGAGTGATTTCCGGTACTGAGTAGAAAGTTGGGGTCAGTGGCGAGAAATAGAGTAAAATTAGACCAATTTCATGTTTGCAAAATATGATATCTGTTATTTAATGTTTCTATGTTATTTAATGTTTGCTTCTACGATAAAAAGAATCTCCTTTAAATCGCGTTAACACAATTGAATTCGATTAACTCAGCGCCTAATGATGTAAACCAATGTTGGTAACCAAGAACCTTTTCCTTTTTCACCCTTCTGTCGGTTTTTCCCACACTACCGCCATTTGTCACCGCGACCCGAAACTAATTGAAGTCATCAAAACAAAAATAAAATCCCATGGCAAAACACACGGCTCGCGTGACCCTCGCCTGCGCTGAGGGTAAACGGAGAAGAGGAGAAGAGATTATATCCATATCCAAAATCTGTCATCACCCTCCCGAAAATCTCGCAACGCCGGAGAACGACGGCACATCGTCGTCACCTTTTATTTTATTTTATTTTTTTGTTGTGTTGTTTGCCGTGTCGAACACAGGAACAACTTGAAACCGCCACTTCCCATACACGGGCGCCAGCGACACGCCTCACTTACCACCACGCTCGCCACCGGCGAAGGGTGCCCCGCCCGGCAACGGTAGTAGGTGCGCGATAAATTATAGGGTACTTGAGGAAATTAGCAATGTCAATAGCAATGGCCGTGGACGTGCGCGCATAGCGATTGATGCTGCCGACACACGCGCTTCCCGATCGGTTCGGGATGTTTGATGTGTCGGAAGTATTAATTTTCCGGGCTGTTTCCGGGCGGATCTTTACCAGAAGGAAAAGATTTGTTGCGTTGAACTTTTGAAGAAATGTTCTATAAAATATAGTACGTAAATGACAAAAAATTGGAGCAAAAAAATTATTTTCATTTTAAATCGATCAAATTCATCATTATTACCATTTCTTTACAAAGTCTTTTCTTCTCTTAAAGAAGGTTTTTTTTAATGAAGATATTTGTTCGCATTCCTGGGCTCTATCATAATCCGGAATCTTTCATCGAAAACACCCAACAATTTCCTTTCTTCCGGTTCGAACTCCCGGAAGCGCTCCCTAAACCACCCCCTGAACCATGCGTTTTCCTTTCTCTCACTTTCCCTTTTTCTCCTCGTTGCTTCGACCACACCACAAACTCGAGCACCAAAACACACTCGAGCGAAGTGACAAATCGTTCGATGAAGAGCAAAGCAAACGCGACACGGCGAAGGGTTGGAAAGCAGGAGCGGGAAAATGCAACACGGCCTGCACCATCCATCCAAACCATGCGTGCGCACGGCACGTGGGAAACACGCGCCGTACCGTCGGAACGTTGGTTTGGAAAATTGTTGTATTTATACGCTCGGGGCGATAAAAATCTAGCGTCGCAGGAGCGGATGTACCTGCCCAGGGTGGACCCCGTTGCTTGTCGCTGCGGCTTAACCACCGTGTGTTTGCGCGTGTGTGTGTGTATGTGTGTGTGTGTGTGTGTGCATTGTGTGAAATCAATTTCCTGAACGAAGCAAGGCACCCACCCCATTTGACATGAAGGGCGAAAATTCATCCTGTCCCGACCAGCTTCAATTGGATTAGGATTTATTTTTATTTGCATTTAATATTATATTTATAATGTTACCCTCGCTTCCGGGCACCCTTTCGCCGCTTCCGCAATATGTTTTCGTGGTTTTAATTGTTGGGTTGGTGCTGCCCGAGCCGGGATGTAGTTATCCACTGATAATGATGTTCGCACCGGACCGAAGAAAGGACTTTTGTGCGCGAGGGCCGGCAAACCGAGCGTAAGCCCAACGTTGGCGGTGGATTAGGTTTGCTGGTGGAATTGTTAAACCGTGTGTTAGCGCGTGTACGGCCGAAATAAGCCGTATTTCCTGTACGGCCACTCCGAGCGTTCCATTCGAATGCAAATTAGTCAAAAACCCATCCGAAATGGAATTGAAAACCCAGTCCGATTGGACTGTTGTGTTTATAAAGGGCCTGCGTGGGAAAGAAAAATAAATCGGTACAAACTATTTTGCGGCAAATTGATTCCACTTTATGGAGACTGACGATGGACAATGTTTGGAGGGAGAGATTTCCGTTCTTATCCGGATTTGTTTCAGCTCAAACCATGAGTTAATTTACGCGAAAGCTCATCTCGAGAACTGCCGGTTTAAAATCCTTTATTAACCTTAAAGCGTTCCTCAAAAAGTTAAGTCCTGAAGTTTTCAACTGGAGAAAAATCTCCTCATGACCTATTGAAACCAATCTAGAAAGCATTCTAAATCATAGCCAAGCGTAGATCAAGGACAACAACAATCTATCTAGAGATAACATATACTTTTGCTTAAAAAATATTTATCTACTTCAGATATTATTTGGTGGAAACTGACCTTTTCTGTGTGCTAAAGAATTTCTTCCCAACGCTAAGGTTTCGTAAGGCTTAGGAGGATTTTGAAGCGCTCTGTCTGTCGCTCTGACTCCAGCAAATAGTTCCTATAAAGTTCCCTTGCTCTGCCACCCGCATTATTTGTTTGCTTCCGCCTGTTATATTTGCAATGGCACCTGCCTGAAGGACTTTTTTTTTGCGGTGGCAGTGGCAGTTGGATAGCAAACTTCCCCAACCGATGCCACCAAAGCGCATGCGGGCCATTATTTCGCCCGGAAGGGTACGCCGGGCATCTGGTTCGTATCGATTTACCCATCATCTGCAGGACTGGTGCACCCACAACGGCTCGCACACCGCACGGTGGACTAACCGAGACGTTCGACTTCGTCCTGCGTTGTTGTTCGCTGCACAGCAGGCCCCCGGTAAATCCGCCGCTGCCCGGTGCTGACTGCCAAACTGAGTGGGTCGCCGAAAGAAATGCTGCAAAAAAGGGATGCTAAACATTCTACCTCCTATTTCGGTAGGGTGAGGAGAGCGCAACCTTGCAAACAGCATCACCGTAGGCCATGGTGCTGGCTGCCTGCCTGCCGTGTGCGTACGGCAAACGAATGGGCGTGTCAAAAGCAGATGAATTTCCAACGTCCCCCCCACCTCCCGAAAATGGAACGAAAATACCCCGTCGGTTTCGATGCGATTTTCGTACGACTTTATTTTCTTACACTTTCTTTTCAAGAGCACTTTACTTTGTACGGCGGTGATGTGTGTGTGTGTAGAATGTGGTGCAAGCCGGCGCGCTTGCGAACATTAACTAAACGGGCTTAAGCGGTACGGGAAAATGAGTCATAACTTAAACCACCGCGCGAGCAGAAACAGCACGACGGTGGCACGATAATACTACTCGTCAACGGAATACTTGAGTTGTACGCTGCGCGCAAAGCGCGAATAATATCACAAAAGAAGCAACGTTTGTTCACGGGTTTGCAATGGGGGGCACGGGGTTTTTTTTTGTTGTTTACAGTAGTCGCTGAACCGTCGCCAGTAACATGAGGGCCAGTGGGAGCAGTGCCGAGCATGCGGCCGGCCCGGACACAGCCCCACTGCCGAGCTCCCCGAGCTTGGGCTTGAAGTCGTAGCACGTGGGGAAGTTAGCCGGCGCCGGTAGCATCTCCGAGCTGTCGCCAACTTTAAGCACCAGCGACATCCCGATCTCGGCGTGGAACTCAATGTGACAGTGGAACAGCCAGTAGCCTGTGAAAGTGAAGCCAAACAGGTGAAACTTTCGTTAGAATTTTTCGCACTTTACTGGAAAGTCCCCAGCATCACCTACCCGGATTGTTGGCTATGAAGCGTATGATGGTGTAGCCACCGTCCGGAATGGTCACCGTGTCCTTTATCGGGGCCCTCTTCAACCGTCGCGGTAGCCGACCCTCCTCGTCCATGCGCCGGATGTCTTCGATCGTCGTGTTGCGGCTGACCCGATCCATGCCCACCACCCGGAAGGCGTGCCCGTGCAGGTGGAACGGATGGTTGGCGTCGAACGTGAAGCCTTCGTCAATCATCACCATCTCGACCGTGGCGTGCAGCGGTATCTGGATCACGTGGCTACACTCGCAGTACTGCTCGCGACAGTTCCGGTCGCGCACGCTCGTCTCGTTGCAGAACTGCGCCTCGTCCAGCACGTCCTTGCCCGGCAGAAACGGCACCGGCGGCATGCGCATCGAGATGTGATTCAGCTGGGGCGTGTACAGGCGATTGGTGTTGTTGATCACCTGCCCGAACCCGTACAGCGACGGCACGTGGAAGTGCGGATTGTCCTTGCCGTAGAAATCGTAGTACACGTAGAACTTGTAGTCGGTCTCGTTGCGCAGCAACAGCAGGTCCTCCTGGTCGAGCGCGTTCGTTTCGGCGATGGTGATGACGTTCTCCGCGCCAGGGCCGCGGTTCAGCGAGTTTAGCTGTACGCCCGGTGCGTCGTAGTCGTACGGTGGCCACGATTCGTACTCCGTATCTTCCGGCGCACCGCGGTAGCGCAGGACGGCAAACTGGTACGCGGACGTGAACCGCTCGTCACAGTCCATCAGGCCGCGGAAGCGTATCAAGTAGTTCCCGACCGGTTGGTTCGCTTTCACAACGAAGTCAAACCGCTCGCCGGCGTAGCTGACGAACGAGCCGAGATCTTCCAGCGGCTGTATGCCGAAGCCATCGGATGCGATCACCGTGAGGTTGTGGTTCTCGATCGATAGCTCCACCGGGCAGTTTAGGAACTCCGCGTTTATCAGCCGGAAGCGATATCGACGACCCCTGTCCACGCGGAACACCGCCAGCGGGATGTGTTTGGACTCCGGCACAACGACCGCGTTGAAGTTAACGGTGCGCGATTGTCGCTTGGTGCGATGACGCACCAAGTCCTCCGAGCGTAGCACCGACTTCAAGCCGTGCTCACTGCTTGCCTGCAGCAGCTCCACATCGTCCGGCGTCGGAACTGTCATCTGCTCCGTCGTGCTTGGAACCTCCGTCACAAGCGTTGTCTCTTCAATCTCCTCCCCAGCAGCCGTGCCCGGTTCGCCGGGCTCTTCGCCTGCGTTCACCGTCGGCTCCACCGTGCTGGTGCTAAGGGGCGTTGCAATCTTTGCAAACCGCTGGAAGTACTTCCCCCGGCCGTTGATCAGCAGATTCGGTGGCTTGTTATCACCGGTGGAGTGATGGTGGGCGGCAAACAGCGACACACCCTGCTCGTGGCCCCAGTCCTGCACCGTCATCACGTGCTCGGACCGATCCTCGTCGTACAGCAGGTTGTGTATGTCGTTGTCCTTCCGTATGATCAGTGCCCCGAACGCACCGTCCCCCCGCTGCATGCCGGTGTGCGAGTGCCAGAAGTGAGTGCCCGGATTGTCCGCCCGGAACGTGTACCGGAACGTCGTCCCCGGGCTGATCGGACACTGGGAGACGTGCGGCACGCCGTCCATGTACGGTGTGCGCCGCTGATGCAACCCGTGCCAGTGGATGGTCGTGCTTTCGCCCATCAAGTGGTTCTCCACGTCCACCACGATGATGTCGTTCTCGCACACCTCAATCGACGGTCCCGGCATCATGCGATTAATGACGGCCACATTCCGGCGCACCCCATCGCCCGCGATACAGTGCGGCCGATCGCAATCGGTCGCATTGTACGGACAGTTGTAGCACGCCTTGCTCAGCGTCCGGTACCATTCGAGCCGGAAGCGATAGTAGCACGTTTCCGGCTTGCGTCCCAACGTGCACTCCCGCTTGCAGGGATGGCTGCTGTAGCTAAGCTCCTCCACGAAATCGGTTCCCTCTTCCGGATCGACCGTTGACGTCGCCGCCGTTGTTGTCTCCAATGACACGGGCACCCGTCGCAGTTCCTCATAATTGCACACCCTGCAGCAATCCCGCACGACAACGTCCGTCTCGGGGCAGTCCGCTCTCAACGGTGGACACTGCTTGCGGCTGGAGCTGATCGACAGGAAACCACTCTCCCTGGCGCAGCGATACAGCACACACCCGTCAGGACTTTCCCACGATTGACCCTCGCGGTAGAACTGCTCGTCGAACTTGCACCGCGCCTGCACGCACTGCGGGCAGCAGTGATGCGGCGAAAGCTGAGCCTCGAAGCCCTAAAGAAAGAATTTCGTTAGTTCCGGCTCCGTTTCGGAAAACATACACGCGCATGGGATGCACCAAACTACCTCCGGACAGGTGGTGTTACACTGGATACCGATCGAGTTGATGAACGTTTCGTTCGCCTCGTTGCGCAGACATTCGTAGTTCATGCAGGTCGTTTCGTTCACCATGTTGAACCACTTCTCGCCGGGCAGTCTCGTCGACACCACTCCGTTGGTGTACACCTCGCAAACGTTGTCTAATGGAAGGGAAAGTGACACGCGGATCAGCACAGATTGAAAAGAACCGACAGCGACCGAGCGTTCCCTACTCACCACAGCGCTGCAGGGTGCAGCAACTTCCGCTAACGTTTCTTGGACGAATGGTACGTTCGGCGTCGCAAAACTCCACCACCGGTGGACATGCACCGGGATCGCAGTACAATCGCAGGATCTCGCAACACGGATCCAGCTCGCGGCGAATTCTCTGACCCGGCTCCAGCAGGGTCACCTCCGAAACGTTGGACAATGGTTGACATTTGCTCAGATCACACTCTGAAACGGGAGATGTACGAAACGATTTACTAATTAGATTTCGAAGAAAACATACTGCATAACACAAGATCAACAACCGAAACAACTACCTATTACCTAACCGAATGATCGCGATGGCACGTTGTTTTCGGCAGCCAAATACAAACACAGCCCTGCCTGATAACGTCGCAGTGTTATCGCATTAAATATTCACCTTCCACCACCGTAAACAAACGCCGGACATCTTCATGACAGGTACGCGCGCGTTCACGCATGACAAGTGCGAAAAATCGCTGATCATTGTCAATGGCCACCGTGTCAGCTAAGCGAGTGCATCGGTGACGACCTCGGGACGATGAAGGTACCGAAACGGGCCGAAGGATAAGTGCTTTGATATAAGCGGCACGATAACCGACAGCCAACCAACGAACTATGGACACGAACAACGCGCGGAACGTGACGTGACGTGACGCGATGGTGTTGCGGGTGGTCGTGCGAATGAATGGTACCAGTAACCCTTGTGCGAACGTCTTCCGGAACCATCGTGCGGAATGGGACCTTCAACGGTGTGCCCTGTGTTCCGCCACATTGGAATGTGCAGCCGAATTTACGCTTCACGTTACATTCCTAGCGCTCGCAGCGAGAAGGTCACAAGAAATGCATTCTCACCGCAACCCGCTGGCGTTCCGCGCCTTCCGCTCTGAAAAGCGAAACCGGTCGGTTGGATTGGATTCAATTTTAATAACATGCATCACAAACCGCCCATTAACATCGCGCCAATCGCCCCGGTACCGATCGCGTACTGCACCTGCTTGCAGTTTCTCGGTGGACAAGTCCGCCTATTAAGATCGTTAACGCTCGTCACGGCCCTGGGCGCGTTCCGGCGTTAATCATCACCAGCTTCGAATACAAAGTGGCTCCCGTTCTTGACCTAGCGCAACGAAATATTCGTGGGAAGATAGGAGCAAGATGCAACCAGCGTTGGGAGATTACATCATAAAAAAAATGCTCACTTCAGATAACTTCATTCAAATGCCCATTTATCGGGCACCGGAATCCGGGGCGGCCCATTTCCATTCACCGTCCTAAAGCCGGTCGCTTCCCGATGCGGAGCACTGATCGTGGTACTACGCTCGGCTGAGCTCCGGATTGACATAGCCGGTAATCGGCGAGAACACCTGTTGCGGCACGGGCGGACACGAATACCGATCGAATTGCGTACGATCTGACTCCCGTACTACCCCACATGTTGCGCAAGTTCACACGAGCAAGCCCGCTATCGTAACCACACGATCGTTGCGTGTGAACACCGAACCAGACGCACATGCGATACGTGCGACGTGATCTGGGCGAAGACACCAGCCACCATCTCCATAAAACTCCGACCTTGGCCGTCACCGTTTTACTGCCCACCGCAACGACCTATCTAATCGCGATCGGGTACCTGAAGAGCCTCGCGGAGTCGTTTTTTTTTGTTATATTCCTTACCCTTCTTTCAATCCGCTAATGAGGCAAACCTTACAATTCCGCGAACACACAATGGCCGGTTCATTAATCAATCATAAATCGTTTTTTTTCTTCTTTTATTGCCTTGCCTTTCCCGTCGCTCGATGATGAATTCGGACGGGTCAAGCCAAGTCTCGAGCTTGATTCGCGCCAGAAGGGACTATAGTACTCTGCGTCTGTAATTACTTCGCGCATAAATTAAATGAAGTTTCTCAAAAAAAAAGCGCATGTAAGCTGCATGCGGTTCCGGTTGACTGACTCCGGTTTGGAGCGTGTGTGTATTAGCGCGAGAGGGACGTTAATTTAAGTAATTATAAATTACAATTACAATGTTGTCATCGTACGCGCTAGAACTAGAACTGACGGCACGTTGAGCGTGGTTGGAAGCGGTTCAGGATGTCCGTGTCGGTGAAACACCTGCCATTCGTTCCAGCTCGTGTCGTCCGTAAATCAAGTAGTGAAATCACGAAACACGACACCTCCCCCAGCAACCGATTGCGGCGATCGCTTTCAATCGAACGCCGTCGGTAGCCGCCCCGATGTCCAAATTAATTGCCCTCGGACTGATCATTATTTAACCCGTCGCGCTTCGCCTTGTAGTCGCACCAAGCGGCGGGGAGTGTGAATCATGAGAGCATTTTCCGTACAGCTACCTCACGCCGATAAACGATCTGTGACACACAAACGCGACTCACGGCACGCGCTGGAATGTCCAGAACGTGGCGATCTTTGCCACTGCGCACGCGCTAAACTCGAAATGGACGGAATGGATGGAAAATGGAGCGTGTGACGCAAAACTACATACCACGGCCTGGGTAGGCTTCGGCATAAAAGTGCGTTGTTTGCGCTCGAAACCGGTATAACCAGGATTACGAGTACGTTTAGGAGAGAGAGAGGCAGAGAGAAACAAATCCTTTCCAAATTAGCGAACGATTCCAAATTAGCGCATTTACTTAGAGGATTGCCTTAAAAACAGTGAGTCTCTTTTAATTATACCTGGCACGCTAATGGGGACGACAATTCACGCAATATAATGTCGATTATTCATCGAACACAAAAGATTGCGGATCGGTCCGGTCCGATGACTTGCATCCACCATCACCGAGTCCAAAGGAATCCCCCGGCCGGAGCAAGTTAAACACTTCCAGAAACCCCCCTTACGTTCGTCTGTGGTGAGTTCTGGGCATAAAGATCGTTCCCAAAATCACACGAACGATCATTACTCCGAATGATGCCATCGCACCGTCTAACGAAAACCAGTTCCAACCGCCGTGAAGATGATCTTCCGGGACGCTGTCAGATCGCTCGCGTCGAGAAAACCACCAAAAACCAGGCGGTAATTCCCACGGCGCATGCGAACGTCGAACGTGCCTATAACCGTGAGAGGGACAGGCGGTTGTTTACGTTGTGCACCGAAAAAGGCAATAGTTGAATATTTACGATCGACGAGCACGAGGCAATACGTTATCACGACCCGCCGCCGGTGTGTCGGAGATTCCGCAGGAATTCGAAGACTTAATTAATCGCGCTCTGCTCCTCCCAACCGGGGGTACGTTCGTCATTCGTTTGTCCTATCTCTGACACTCAGATGAAGTGGTCGGGGCTTACCTGCGCTGACGGTTTGCGTGTGGCCGGTGCGGACCAACGTCAGGATCGTTACTAAGGCCAAGGTTGACGGCAGACGTCGATGCCCGCTTGTTGACATAGTACTGGAGGTATGCATAGTTCCGCGAGTTGTGCTGATAAAGTTGTCCCCACGGCAGGCGAAGAGTCACCGGTCGGATTCTCGCTGCTTGTGTCGTGCTATCCGTCGGTTGTTGCATGCGAATCACATACAGCGATAGGACGCATCGTTTGCTCCAGTCCACGCCAAACCTGTTCGCTAAAGAAAGAATGCAATAAACAGTTAATAACAGCGGCGATTAAATGCAACAGCCTATTAACGGTACAACGCGTCCATCCACCGGGTAACACTTTCATCCCACGTGTGAACCATGCGAACGAAATCAATGTTTGCTACGATTAGCATTAAAATCCCACCGTGTGAACAACGCACCTTCGCACCGCCTGGGAGTGTGCTGGCAGGCCGCTGGAGAACGTTTTACTTTCGCTGTAGATGAGAGGCAAACAGCCAGCTAACTGAATGAGAGCTTCATCCCTTCGGCACTGTTTTGCCTACTCATCTACTTATGTATCTGCACCGGCGCTGGCTCGGTCGCTTAGCACGTGGGTGAAGATAAGAAACGTCGGCGCCTGAGATAGGCCAGAGATGCCTCTTCAAGCATAGCATAGTGGGAACAGCACACGATAGAGAGTGATAATAGAGCAGGACAAAAAGGGAATATATGGTACGCACGACAAAACTAGCTGACGTCAGTATCCATCGAGATGGTTCCTCAAAAAATATAGCATCCTGTAATGTAATGCCACAGCGACTGGGTAATGACTTACTGGACATTCATTTACGTTCGGACCTTTAATGAGCGTATCTTCCCGCGCTCACCGTTTTACGTGGAAAGTGAAACCGAATCTATTAGATTGACACATTGGCAACGCTATTATAGCAACAAGAAGCATCTCCCTGCCCCGCAAGCAGTGTCAATCGTTTATTACAATTGCTTTTGAAGAAAAAAAAGAGTGTCATTAACACATCCAGCAGCATTCAATGTAATGGCGCTAGGCCTTCGGGCGCTCGCGAGTTTTCGCATCCCATCCTTTTCCGCGTACCGAGGCTATCATCTCACTATTGCAAAGCGATTTGACACCAACCGGGTGCGCTGTTTCACATACAATTATCTACCATTGCATAACGATGCTTGCGCCGCAATCGCCAACCTTCTCGGGAGGTACTTGACCTAGTGGTCGTAGTACCTGTGCCAGTCAGTCAGTCAGTCAAGTCCGTTGGGCACGCGAGCCATGACAGCATGAACCGGAATGGTGGAAGGGCATTTAAGAAACATGAAAAAGCACATGAGACTGGCGATGCTAATCCTTCGACGTTATCAGCGTTTTAAAGTGCTTAAGTTCCTGCTCCCATTTCTAA
>JXXA01020285.1:0-19931 GCA_000956255.1 Anopheles punctulatus
CTTTTTCAATTATTCGTATTCCAACGCCGCAAGTCTTCGCCGGGAGCGATACCGGAGACTCGGTGCTATGAAAGTGATGATAAAATGCTGTTGCAGTGTTCGTTCAAACACGACACCTGCATCGAGCCGTAGCTCATAAGGCACATTCTGCGGTCTGCTGATATGGTTGCCAACTAGTGGGGCCAGGTTGAGCGATACCGGATATCCCTGAACAAGAGCCACGCGGCAGACTATTCGTACTCAGAAGCGCTGGTCTCCTTCTAGGTGCTGGTATCCAGCCTGGCATGCACCATACTAGAACTATACTTGCGTACTTAACATGACATACTCGTGACAAGCGGGACAAACCCGGTGGAAAAACTTTCAGCTCGCTTGTCGTTCGGCTGTTGCGGTTTCGCATTCCTACTGCGAGCCGCAAGTTAATTGAACTTTTATTTATTCTTGCGACAATGGCACCCGTCCCACCAGTGCCCCGTGGAGGTGGTAAACTTTTCTAATCTGCGCCGCACCAGAGCGAATCCTCCGCGCCAGCGACATAAATTACCGGACATGGAGCAAAACTTGCACCATTCCAACTCGGGCGTGCCGCAGTAACGTTCGTGAGGACACGGTCTCTTAATAGTGACAAAATGGCAAACCGAAGATGGCGGTACTGCCGCCGAACTTAAACTGCAGCAAACTTTCCCTCCCCCGTCGGCTGGCTGCGTGCGTTTCGCGCTCTGCAGCTGCAGCATTCGTTTGCACTAGCCGAGATTAATGGCCACCGACTGATAGGGAGGGAGGAGGTGCGTGTCCTCCCGCACGCGGAACGGATTAACTCGCTCTCGGGGTACACTCACACTAGCGTGCCATGTTTTTGTTGCCTCACCTTGCGTAGTCCTCGCAACAGTAAGCACAGTTTTGTTGTTTTTAAGCCCTTTATTCCATCTTTATTGTGGTTTTACTATTCCGACGTTGTGATTCATATAAAAGTAGACAACTGGAGTTATTTCATACCGATGAGACTGACTTTTTAATTGTCACAAAAAAAACTTTCTAATTTTTATGAACCTATTGGTACGAGAGGCCAAAATAAATTAATTGGTACATTGGAAAATTTAATTATCATCATAAGTATTTTGGAATTTGATGATAGACAATTATATTTAGTTCAACTTTTTCCCAGGAAAAAAGACACGATCCGTTTTCTCGAAAATTCTCATCTGATGTTGATTTGGTTTTGAGATTTTGATAAATCTAATTTTTAACATCCAAAAATAACCAAAACAAACGTGTTGTTTACTTTGATTTTGACAGCCCATTTCGACCCAAGTAGCACACGATTTGCGTACCACCCACGCAACGAAACGATTTTTTTTTATAATCTCTTCAAATGCTGGAAAAATATGAATTTTTTTCTAACTCACTAGGCGCCTGCAGCGCTGCTAGTGTTTGCCCCGAAGCCCTGCTGGCACTTCGATTTCTGTACCACTTTATTTGCCGCGTGCGCGGGGCACGGGATGGGGGAAATCTACATACGAACCACTCAACCGGGAGCTAATAGAAAGGGTTTGAGGTTGGAGAAGGCGAGAACGAGATGGGGAGAGCGAACACGGGCACATGAGGCTTATCGGTGGCACGGGATCAGGTGTCTCAATCAGACACGGGCGGGAAATGGGTTTCGCTGCCGCCGGAAACGTGCACCGGAACATAAATTCTGCCTCCCCCTTCCGTCGCCTTGCCATGCCTCGCATTCTTTCCACCCTCCGCTCAGTTATCTTAATTTATGTTTTTGTTTTACGTTTTGTTGCTGCTTTCCTTTTTTTTCTTTTCATCGGTGCGTGTATTTGCTGCTTTGTTCGTTCCTGCCGTGCTTGCGTTTATTTGCGTGTTTCGATTTCGCTGCCGGTGACAACACCTCTGACGCTTAAATTCCGAATGTTTATGGTGGTATTCTGTTTGTGTGTGTGTCTGTTTAGCTTAATTTTATTGTATTTTCCTATGTTTTGTGTAGCAACGTTGCCCACCAGGATTCCGGCCGGTAAACGAAACACGCCGCTTGCTGTCGGGCGTTTTAATCGGAAAACAATTTTCTTCCACCGCCGGCAGGAAATCCGGCCTGAAGGAGTTTTATTTTGCGACCGCTGGGTGGCAATCCGACCCAATCCGACGGCACTTGCACGGGGTTTGATTTCCGCCGTTGCGTTTGCAAGACAAACGCTGGTAATTACCGTCATTATCGGCACCATAAACTCGGCTCCGGCGTTTCCGGCCCACATCGCTTGCCGATCTCCGTTTTTTATTTGCAGCACGGCGTGGAAAGCGCGCGCGTCAGCACATCCTTCCCGAGTGGGCCACGCAAGGATGGCCCGAATCAGCCGTGTTCCAATTAATCTTGTTTACATGAAATCGCCCCGGCACACGCCGGGCCCGATCCATCACGTCCTCGAGTGGCGTCTGTACACGAGCGCATTTTCTGCAGAAAGCACTGTATGTGTGTGTGTGTGTGTGTTTTCTTTCTTTTTTTGTTTCCAGTGCACGTGTGTTCGGTTCTGCTTTATTTTGTGCTGAATCAGTGGAAAATCCTTCTGCGAACACTCATTACATTCCCACCCCGAGAGACACCCTGTAAGTGGATTCGGGGAGAAGGATAATGTATTAATGAAGATATCGGTATCACCGGTGTGGTACCCAAGTCCCATCGATCACTCGATTGAGCCACTCGCGAAGAGATAGAGATAAAGAAGGACGCAGCTTAACTTATTATTCACCTGAGTTAATTGAACAGCAATCGACCCATAACGCTGGTGGTATTGGTTGGTTCAAGTGCTTTAAATTTCCGTCACAAGTACTTTTACAGGAAAATGTAAGGCACATTTTTGCAAAATGGCAAGAATTTTATTAAAAATATATCAATTTACTCCTAATAAATGATATTAAAAAAAAGTTTTAATCATGATCAGTTAAATCTACGTTTTAATTAAAAGAAAGAATCCATTTTGTCTATGTTAAACATAGGTCAAAATGAAGAGTCGTAAAAATCAATGAAATCAATTAATTATTAATAAAATTATACTTAAATAAAAACTCTTTTTGATAATCTTTTTTCTGTAATTCTTCAAAACACTTGTTCATGACGACGACAAAAGCGCGTCAGCTTTTGAATATGGCGGCAGAATGGCTGGTATTGGTGAGGTGAAGATGACAAGCTCTAGCGTCCCCCAATTATAGCGTACACGAACACTACTAAATACTCTGTTCACGACACTTCTTGTATAGGAAGAGAGAGGAAGATGAACGGTCGAAGTACACCAAGTTGACTTCACTGTCAAACGCTCCTTTTAACATACTTCAGTTCGAATGCCCGTAGTGCGAAACACAAGAAGTAAATTCGAATTAGAAGGAAAAGGAAATTGTAGTATTGGGTTTAGCCCATTGATCTCTGGTGAGACTGGCAAAAAATCATTTGATTCCAAGTCCCTGAAAGGGAGGTACCGATCCAACAAGAACATGGTTTTGCGGCTTCGAATTCCCCGTAGAACCGCACAAGATGTTTCACATCGTGAAATCTCACATACCTTTGCTCGTACCAGATTTATACGCTGGAAGAAGGAAGGTGTTCTTGGAGATCGGTGAAAGGTCATCAAATGGGCCTGCTTCGAACGAGCAGATCTGCCTTTCCATTGCCGGTAATTCGTGAAAATGTGAAGTATTCCCATGTGTGTAATACGCGAAACGCTTTGTCGAACATAGATTCATTAAAGAGTTTTTTTTTAATAGACTTAGTTTTTAGTATCAAACACTGACTTTAGTGTTTCTATTACGCTAAGCCCTTGTGCGAAAGAATAGAATACAGTATGATTTATTGTAATTGAATTGTATTCATCTCGTTACAATCAAAAGTATTTTATTTATGGTTATTTATTAACAATCGCTGAACATTTGCTGAACAAAAGGAGTTTATCGCTCACATCCCGAGGCACAGCGATAAGGTTTAACAAAACCGGCAATAAATTGCACACGAACCGGCGAGTATAATCGATTTCCGAAAATATAAACTCACCCCCTCCCCTCCCACCCGGCCGGGAATAAGATGGATCATCTTGAGAAGGCACCACCCAGAAACCGAAAGCAGCACATCAAAAGCGCCACGCTGCTTCATTACGCATTCAATCCCGCAACGGGCGTTGTTTAGTTTCCACTCACACAGCCGCACACTTCCCGGCTGTTTGCAACCAGCAGGTGAAGGGAACGGGGTGAATCCGAATGTGAAATACGCCCGCCCGGTCGACGAAGATTTATTGGCGAACGGTTGTGAGCATTTATTTTTTTTATTATTTTTTTTTTGCACTTCTCACATTCATTCAAACACACGAGATTGAAAATCTGTCACCAAATTCAAGGCGACACGTTCGGTGGGGTGAGAGAGGTGGAAAACGGTTCCCTAAAACAGGCGGTGCCTTTGTTTGCCATCGTGTGCTCTTTGTGCATCCGATTTTCCATTGTTTTTGTTTTTTTTTGCTTCTTGTCCGTTGCAGTTTCGTTACAAATGCATCGACAAAGTGGCCCGGATTCGGAATGTGGGCGATTGGGGTACGCTGACAGGTGTTGCGCTATCGGTATCGTTTTCCGTTCGGCCCCTCGCCGAAGTGCTGCTCTCCTGTTGCTCTCGTCAATGATCCCACCGAGCGTTCCATCGAAACGGGACGTACGAGTTCCGCCATTACGCCTTTTAACCACCGCGCTTGAGTGGAACCATGCCAACCAAGCCAAAAAGCGGCTACAAAACCAAAAAAAACCTTCATTCCACCGAGCACAGATCGATAATTGATGCACCGAAATGGTAGATGAAACGGGTGTGACAAGCAAAACAAAAGCGTAGGGCGAGGAGCAAGAAGAAACAGAAGGAAAAAAAGGCAATAAATGAAATGGATGCCGTGAATTTAATGCACCCGCACGCCCCGCCACAAAAGGGCAAATACAATGAGCGCCAAGTTCGCGGTGCACGTGAAAACCAGCGTGCAGCGAAATATGTTGCGCGCGGCCATCATAATGGTAAAACCGCACGCTTGAGAGTACAATCTGTGGCCGCTGTCAACCGGGCTGTACGGTGAGTGATAATTACAGTGCGATGTGGTGGAAACGGCACGGCTTTATGTTGGTAATAATTTTTATTTTTACTGTCATTTGATAGATCGGCTGGTGAAAGCTGAAATGATATGGACAATATTTCGCCCCGGAGCAAAACATTTTTTTTTAACCATAAATCACTCGTTAGCTTGCACCAGAGGTGGCTGGAACTGACGACTGATAATTGAGCTACCAGCCTGTATAAATCCCGTTTCGACAACCGGCCGAAAGAATAGTCTACAATAAGAAACGAACGAATTGAAAAAGAATGAAAAAGCAATGAATAAATCGTGAAGAAATTCAATACGGCTCCTCATACAGATTCGAAACGTTCTTCTATTTCTTAGTTAAAGTAAAAGGCTGCTACTATCCGACTACCACCACTGCCAACTATGTGAAGCAAGTCTTGCTCCGCTACGATTATCACAGAACCTGCAACTGTTTGGCAGTATTCATAGCGAAGTGAAACTTCGCCGTGCCGTTCTGAAACCACTACATCTGAGAAGGTGTAAAAGAGTAGAGAAAAAAAGAGAAAAGAGTAGAAGCGACTCTGCTCAAGTCTGTCACCAGAACTTTCGCTTTCGGGGAGGAAGTGTATGAGAAGGAAAAAAACATATCCAACACAATCGCAAACACACACCTGACACAAGAACAGGTAGTTTTTATGGCTGTTTTGTTCGCTGCCGTCGGTGTGTGTGTGTGTGTGTGTGATAAAACGGCGTCGTATTTTCGTATGGTTATCGAGCTGTAGACATATTTTATTATTGTTAAAACTATAAATATTTATAAAAAAAATAATACGATTTCCTTTAAGTTCGTGTGTCGTAACAATGAAAAATTAAATCATATAAATAATCTATTCACAAACACAATTATGCAACACAACGTCAGACCCTGATAAATAAATTCCAAAACCAGCGTACGGCTTCCCATGCGATGCACAGTCGATCTGTCAAACAGCGCCGGCTTGTTTGCTTATCGCGTCAGTCCACGCGGTGAAAGTGAGAAAGGATTTAAAACGGGCTCAAAAACATATCGTTTTCCAGCGCACCGGTGGCAACTGAATTATGGAGCTTTTGTTTTGACACGCTCCCAATGAACGTCACCGGTGGATCACGTACAAGTTGATGCCCGCGATACGTGTTCCCATCTGGGCAGCTGCCGGAGCGAGCTGGAACAAAACCGTGCCATAACCGAGGCGCATCACAGCAAACCATTTTTATTCCCCAATTCCCTGCCGGCGGAAGCTAATTACGCAAGCTCGCGTCAAGCGGGCTCCGTTTGCGGTTCCGATTAGTGGACAAACACCATATCGATCCGTAAGGGGGCGATCTTGACGGACGTCAAACAATAAGCGCGATCGAGATCTCAAGCCGGCTTCGTTCCGTTTCACGGGGCGGCTCATCTCGTCCGTGCCGAGAAAGCGCCGAGGAGTGAACCACTTCGGTACGTGCGCAACAATGCACGCCCGGTTGCCTTTCACCGTCAGCTGAGTGAAATGGCGTTTCGCGGCAGACTCGCTTGCATAACATGGCGGCCCGAGTGCTGCACTCGAAGGTCTCTCCGCTTCACGCTGCAGCATGCGACTGCCAAATTGCGTTGCCTTTCGCGCACTTTCTGGTCCGAGGTGACGACCGTCTTTTTCATTTGCTTGCTTCACTGCGGTAATGGCGGTGTACACAATAATGGCCATTTCACGTGAAGTTCATTGCAGCGCAGGGTGTGTGTGTGTGTGCGCGCGACGATTAATCATGCGATCGTCGTTACGTAAACAAGCTGCTGCTCCCCTTCTTCCTCCACCGTCAGCAGCATTCTAATCCTGCGCGTCAGTGGAGTCACTGACTCAATTTGACTTTCACGACCGGTAGCTAATTTACGGCTGCTTTGGGAGGCAGCGCCGGGGCAGATGATCAACCGCACGCCGTTGCGAAGATCGCCCGCAACGGAGGCTTTCTACAAATAAACAACACCCGCTGTTCGCCACCGGTGGGTATAAGTATTTATGGTTTAAATGATGATTACGCTCTTAATGTTTTTATACACAGCTGAAGTTCATTTTTGGAAAGCCCCATCAGCACGGCGGCAATGACGAGGGAGATTGGTCTGTTTCTCTCTTCATGTTTACAAACCGAATTACATCCGTTTTCTAATTAGCGAGCGAGTGTTTGACACCCTTACAGTTTGATCCTAGGAAATGAAATGTAGTATGCAATAAACCATACTTCACGTTGCTTAGACCAATAAAACCTCCCGTACTATAAATCAAAACACTCACGTACCGGGAACGTTCACTTTCGGGTATTGTAACCGAAACGTCAGTCAGCAGTAATTGAGATCTCAAAGCTTTAGACGCGTGCTTTCTCGTTCTCCCCTTAACAGCTGCCTCCCCCAGGCACCCGGTCAGTGAATTCCATTGGCCCAGTTCCGCACGTACACACTGAAAGCAAACGCTGGCCGCTTGCTTCAGGCTGGATAAACACATTAAAAATTGCGCTCAATCTGTCGCACTGATCGGTATCGATGTATTCGCTCCAATACGCACCACGAGAACGGCTCGTGAATAATTCACCGCATCACTACGACACAAAGTGCGAGCAAAACTTTCTCGGCGGTAGGGGAGTTTTGGAAAAAAGTGTTTTTTTATTGTTAAGTTTTTTTGCAACCGTCACGCATCCCATCGCTCTCATGTGCACACCTGATAAGCTCAATTACGGCGCCGAAAAACGATGACGCTACCGAGTTTGGCATCCGATTAGTAAGCAAAAAACATGGCCGCGATCGTGCACGGTTTGTCGCCATGCTCGCTAAGCGATGCGGGATGGCAACTTCTAAGGATCCGGCAGCGACCTCGGGGAACTAAAGGCCGAAGATAAAACGGCTTCTTATTGCCTCAATTTGGTATCGCTCGGTTCGTTATCTCGAGCGCGACCAGGCTTCCCGGTACTGCTGCAAAGCGGGTAACCTTCGCGAGTACTTGAACCGGGGCTCGGAAGATGGTGACGCCAACGTTCCCGGAACCAATCATGGCGATCCGCTGTGGGCTCTCCTTGCGAATCCCAGCTGGCGGTAGCGTTCCGCGAAGGGCAAGCGTGCACGGCAGGCGGCTACCTTCCGGATAAATAATTACCAAAAATGTTATGCCTCTGTTTACCCTATTAACCGAGTCGAGCAAGGGAGGATATGTCACCGCTGTCGAAGGGTGCCCCGTTGACCTACCAGGAAATCGATAATCCGTCTGCATTACTTACGTCCGGTGAGGCAGCAAATCACGTGGAAGCCTGTTCTAACCGAAATAACTTCGGACACGGTGCCCAAACGCTTCCTCCGCCATTGCCATTGCTCGAAACGGCCAAGTCTGGGCTTAATATGCGACGATTAGTGCCGCTCTCGATAACTCACGCGAACTGGTACGATTCTAAACTCCAGCTCCGATGCCACTGACCTCGTTTTGGGGTAGGGATGTGAAGGGATTCGTTTGCGGACGTGGATCGCGCACGCACACCCAACGGACGATGGTGGTCAACGCTTCTGCAATCGATCGATTTGAAGTCATTTGCATGCCCAGCCACCGGCGGCCGTGGATGGTTTTGATTAGTTGTTGCGGCGGTGTATGTACTGTGCGGCCCACGATAAACCTTTCCCCGATGCGGGTGGATGATGGCTTGAGCGGGATTTGCAGTTGCTACAATAAAATCCTACATTATTGTCTTCCCGCTGCGTGCCGGTTGCCTCCATCACCCTCCGCGAGGGTGGCTCAAGATGGAAAAGCGTCACGTACACGCGACTTTGGCGATACGTGCGCTACGTAGGACGTACGATAAATGTCCTACCGGCACGCAACCGGCGCGAAATCGTTCGGCGGCGCCATTTTTATACGCTGAAATCCTTAACTCGCGCTCGCGTTTTGCGGCAATTTGCTCCGTGGAAATTGAAGCGCTCCGGGAATGGGCCAACCGAATGGGGTAAAAAAATGGCCTTTCCACGCTACGATGGCGCTGCCGTTCGTAGGAAAACTTGTGTCAACAGAAATGGAGATGGATGCAATGGTTAAAGCGAGATAAATCGAAACCAGCAGTACGGCAGCAGCTTCCCGGAAAGCCACTCAACCCATTCGTCGTTACTTTGACCTAGTCGTCGGTAGCGCTTTTACGGCAAAAACTTTTATACTATTAAGCAGCGCGAACGAGGAAATTCAGGCAGCGTCCTGGAAGGTGCAGGTATCGAAAAACTAGCCGACGGAAAGTTTTCCAATATCTCAAAATCATTCATAATGAATATTACGGGCTGCAGCACGGATGAGACCGCTTCCAAAGCACACTTTTTTTTCCTGTCCTCTCCACCGCCGTACGCTTTGATTAAAACTTGCTCCGGTGGGTGTATATTTATATATGTGTGTGTGTGTGTGTGTGTGTGCAGCGAACACAGGCACCAAAAAAGGGATGCTCACGACACCGGCAAAATATTGAGCGTCTGGTGTAATAAATCGAATCCAGAGACGCAGCGTCCCACGGCAGTATCGCTGAGAAGCCCTTGTACCGGGAAATAATACAACCACGAGGCTAAAAACAATGCACTCATTGCAGTACATGGCTCCAGCAGAAGGGGCTCGAGGCTAACTAACGAGCAGACGAGACATGATGCGTTAGGCATTTATCACCCCACATGGTGGTCTGTGGTAATCCCTGCGGCAAACACACGTGCATCCGGGACGGAAGATCTTCCGGTTGGCTTCCGGTGAGCTGAGCAGGGCATGACGGTAACCGCAACCGAGATCCAAGAAATTGACATTCAATAGGAGAGATGCCACGATGCTTCTGACGTAATGTTTGCTAGCGCAAAGTCTAGAAATTGTTGTCTAGTGTTGATGCGCCAATATAAAACATGGCAGTTTATCTCGGGTCGGAACAAAAAGCATACGAAAAATATTTATTTTTAGAATAATTTTATATTCATAAAATAATCAAAGCTACTTCCTTTAAAAAATGACTACCAAAGGTGAATTACGTTCAATAAGCTGATGATCTTTAAAAAAAAGAAGGTCAATATAAACAAAACACGAAAATAAAATCAGATAGTATAAACCCTGTGCGTTCGTTTTCATTCTACAATTGACCGAATTGTTCGGGTTTGTTTTATTTATAGCTGCCCTGGCCAGCTCAAAACGACCTTTCGCCTGTAGAATTAATAGCTTTTAATTGCAGAACAAGCACGCGTTCGTACTCAGCACCGTCCAATGCATGCAGCGTTCGGGAAGACCGGCCCCGGGAGAGCATCCGGTGCAAATCACCCGAAACAACACCGTAAACAAAGCACGGCTGTATGCGCTTTTGATTGTATGGAATCAGTAATCATCGTAACACCGCTCATCTGTATGCAATGTCGATTACACGCAGGCAGGCAATCAAAGCGAGATCGAAAGCAATCCAAGAACATCCATCAGATCGCATCCGGGCAGTTTGCCAAGGAAGCTGTCGCCGGTGCCCGACCATTACACGCACACGGACACGCGTGCGGGCAATAATTCTGCACCCGATTCGCACGTCCGAGCTGGACGCAACCTGTCATAACACTCCATCTTTACTGCCGCAGCACGCCACACATGCCGGCGATCAAACAAAGCGACGGGGGAGGTGAGAGTGTTGTGTGTGTGTGTGTGTGTTTGTGCCGAAATCGGTTTTATTGCTGACGTCCGGCGTACGACTGAAGCAGGTGTGACAGAAGGTGTTGGCGACGGCCTTGGAGCGCACTATCTCCCGGGCGCACCAACACATTCGCATTAAATCAAATTTCTCTTCGCACCGTAGCAGCAGCAGCAGTAGCAGCAGAAGCAGAGTTTAACCGGGCTGTGTTGCAATAAAATTGAATCCGTTTGCTCAGCCGTCGTCGTGCGTCGGGACGGTCCGGTTCTAGCGTCCGAGATTAGTTTGTTTGCAGAGTGTTTTTTTCTTCTTCTTCTTCTGGTTCTTCTTTTCTTCTGTGCCTTTTCTCGCCCGCACGCCGTGCGGAAGTTCTCGGATCAGTTGTGCAAACGGCCGTTTTGCTTCCCGGAGCAGGGCCGGCAAATTTCGCCACCGTAGGTAGCCGGATCCCGTGTGTAGCGAAACAGAAAATTGATACTTCCCTTAACGCTCCTGTTACAGGCGCTTCGGGGCAGCTCTTGCTGCTGCTTCAGCACACATACACACGCGCAGCCCGCAGAGACAGCAGCGTACGGACCATTGCCTGCCATCGAACCGATCGAAAGCAGGCACCCCTTCACCCTGATTACTTACGAGCACCACCCGAGAGTGATCTGGACGGCAAACCTCAAGCGTTATGGAGCCTCGTCGCCAGCAACGGGCGGAATATTTGGGGCGCAAAATATTTGCTCACAGCTCGGACAGGGCCACGAGTGGGAAACTGGTAGACGCAACGGGCTGACCTTGCTCCCCGGGGCGATGCATGAGTGTGTGTTTGCGTGTGTACGTATGTCCTTTCCCCGCATGTGATGTGACTGGAAACTCAATCCGGCTTCTTTATGTGGTCCACGCGTGTCGATGAGAGCCACCTAACGCAAACCCAGCCCGCTGACTGATTGGTCAAATGTGACAATGTGTTTGCTGTTTTCTTTCCCACTTTTTTTTATTTTTGTTCGCCCACTTTCCGTACCTTTTGTTCCGATTGTCCGCTCTGGTCTCCATTTAGCTTCCGGAAAGATTTCCTGACCAACATTTTCGGGCCCTCGCCCGCCCACCGCTGCCGCGCAGCGATACCGATTTCTTTGGGGTGCTTTCCTTCATTGTTGTTTTTCCGCTCGGCACGATCCGGATGTTTTTGTGGAGTGGAGGGAAGCAAAAAAACTTGACTGCACTGGGGTTGACACACGGGAAAAGCGAAATCCATAAATCCTGACCCATCCTGACAGTGTGGCAGCGGGAACCCATTATCGTGTTAAGCTCTCCCGGGCCCCCACCGTCCATCGCTGGCTGGCGAGGCATGAGAGAAGAAAACAGTTTTCCACTGACTCCGTTTGGGTATGCCTTATTTTTCGGGCCTTTTCGCTCAACCCGACCGCTCGCGCCCCACCCACTTCTCAATCGCGCGCGGGTGACGGGGCGAACGTATCCAAATCAAACACATTCGTCACTTCAAACGTCATGCTCGTGCCTGATTCACGCCCGGAATGTGTTTATCTGCACTCCCGCTCCCGCCTGGGGCGACTTGCCCACACGGTAAAAGGGATGTCGCCAACGGGGCTCGGGAAATTGAAAAGTGTCGGAAGCTCCGCAACAGCCACCCGGGTTATAATTTATCCGGTGAAAGAATAGTGCCGCCGCTCCACCGGCGCCATTGCCGGTTTCAAGCTCATTTAAGTTTCTGATTGAACATCGCCGGATTTCCGGGAATAACGCTCCAGGCGGGGAAACTTAAGCTTCCTTTTGACACGCTAAAGTCATAGGGGATTTGTGGAGCATCTTCAAAGTTTCGGCACGAGTAGTTCTGTCACGCAGCACTTAATGGTATTTTCCTTTTTTACAGTCACAAAGAGAGACGATTTCTTTGCTAACTCGAGTATTAACAAGAACTTAATTTTAAAATCTAATCAACGATAATGATAATTACTTTTTCAAAAAATAACAACTTTCCAGCAAAATAAATTAGCATTTCCCAACTAATGATGGTTGTTAAAATTTTCGGGAAATTAGGACAATTACTATCACTGACAAGACAAACATCATCAATATGCTTCTAATGAAACTAACAACGAGTGAAAAATAACATCATTACCGCTCTGCTAGCCTCGTCCAAAATCAAATGAACGATAATTGTTCCGAAAGCAGGCATCTTCATCGGTCTCAAGCGGGACACGTTTCCAGTCAATCATTAGTCAATCAAAACAGATCATCATTCCACGGCAGAACAACATTTGCCTTCCAATAATTATGCTTCATTTCCGTGCCGGTTAGCGAGCGAAATCGGGCATTAGCCCCGCTGCTTTATGGCTTCCGAAAATAATTTGCATATTGTCAACTACTTCACCGCCAGCAAACCCCGTGTGATTTGTTTTTACTGACGCTGGCAATTATTTGCACCGTTTGCAGTGCCCCGCGTCCCAGGAACGAGCAGCTCCGCACGAGACAAAAGCTGGTGCCCGTGGCAACAGGTGACCCCAGCCGGTGGACGGAGGAAACAATAAAACCAAAGACGAAAAAAAAAATAAAAAAAACTCCCTCGCTTTGGTGATCGAAGATTATGCGCTCGGCGTCGCTAGCGCAGGGCAAAAGTTTACTCTCCGCCTGTCAGTGGATTGGAAAAGAATACCACGAAAAGGTGTTGCCCGGTTGGGCGTAAAACTTTTCCGCTGCTTCTACAGACGCCACTGCCTCATGGACGGGTAGGCGCGGGGAGCCCGAGTTGGCATGGGTTGGAGCGGGCGAAAAATCCCCCTTGCAAACGAGCATCGTTGGCTGTGGAAAGTAAACAAGCTGGCAAAGCTCTCCCATCCCGCAGGACGTCGAATTCAAGTTGATGGCAAAACGATGCATTCTACAAACAGTACGGCGGAACAATCTCCAGCATTCGTCGGCACTTCGCGCTACGTCTCGAGTGTTTGTCAAACGCCGGCAGCAAGGAAGGATATCATCGCTAAATTAAAATATCTCCCGAGTGCCTGCCAGCGGCGTTGACGCCGACGACGCCATCGTCGAAAACATTTCACTTCCGCGGTGAGGCAATTTATGTGCCGGCACTGTGTGTGTGTGTGTGTGAGTGTGTGTTTGCGTCAACACCACCACCTGTTCGAACTGTCTCGGTTGCGCCGAGCCGTGAAGATGAAGGATCGATTTAACTGCTCAAGCGTCGCTGAATGCGAATGCTCGCGCTCGCGAGCTCATCGACAGTAAAAGAACACTTACTGACACGCGGTAAATTATCGTTTGTATTTAATTCCGTTAAGCGGCGTGTCGCGCCGGAGGGGGCCTTTTTCCCGCAAGAGAACCGGCACGTGATTGTGGAGGAGGTCTAACGTACCGGATCCTTGCTATAAGCGGCTTAATGTGTGAGCTAGTCACACTCGTACCGCCGCTTCACGCTAAAGACAACAGCGACTTAGGTGTTTCTAGACCACACGCCGGATGCTGGACGAAAACGTTGGTCAAAATTCGTCCAACGGTGTTAGATGGCGTTCAAAAATCGTCCTAACTTTATGCCCACACAACCTATTCAGCGGTTGGCGTTCGCTCGAAAAAATTAAACCTTCCAATGTCCCTTTGCACGACAACTTCATGCCCATTTTTGACCACCTCGCACCCGCTGTGCGTGCGGTCGGAGTGCTTTGAAATCACTTTTCCCTATAAACTACGGCTGTTAAATCCTTTTGACGGTACAGCACGAAGCGTGCGCAAATTAATTTCCCCACCCCCATACCCACATTTCCCACTCGAACGCACGCGGAAACGCGTGCCTGTGTGTGGGAACACATCCGGACTCCACGTGTTTTTTGGCGAAGCAATTGAACCGACCGGTACAGCATTATCCGATTAGGTGCTCCAAATGGTTCCGCACGTCAAGTCTCGCATTCTCCCACCTCGCGTGTTCCCCCTATACGCAGTCACCGCCCTGTTCGCTTGCCGCAAAACCCCACTGCAGTCTGATTTTCCGACCACGAGCACAGCTGGAAGCGGAAGGGCAGGCAAGTACCATCAGCCAGTCTCATCGAGTACATTTAATAATTCACCTCCACCGCTCGAAAGTGAGCAAGTCTTGTAAATATGATGAATAGTATGCAGCGCCGAAAGGCCAAACTGTTACGATTTGCATTCACGCAGTCGTCGCCCACGCGTCCCCGTGAGTAGGTGAAGAAAAAAGCGCAATGATAAATGAATTGCCACCGGGTTTCGGGGTGCTGGTTCGGCCGTGGCAGCTACATGCGGTCGCCGTGCGGACGATCGCGTCCCCTGCCCCCGGAAAATGCCAGCATATTGCCGCCAGGAAGATGGCCACAGAATGGCTCGGAAAAAAATGAAGAGAAAAAAAACGACACTCGAAATCACCAGAGACGCCAGAGACTGCCGGAGGTGAACGCCTATCACCGCAAGGGAAAAGCCTTATCGTTTGCCTTGCAACATACCATCGCCTCAGCAGTCGCCCATCTTTGCTTTCTTTCGCCCGTTCTCTAGCTTTCTTCCGTCCGGCTGATTCGCAGCAGCGTTCGAGCAGCCTGGTTTTAATGAAGATTTATTAGAACCACGAACGAGCTCAAGAGAGAGAGAGAGAGACAGAGAGAGAGAATGGGTGTGTGCGAAAGAGATAGAACGGAAGAGACTCCCGAAAACACGTGCGTGCAAGGAGCGGAGACGTGTGACGGTGCGACGGCCATTGCGGAGATGAGCCTGCCGTTGTTGAATTATTGATTTCGTTAGCTCGTTATTATTGCAAAAACGACTATCGGAAAGAACGCTGTCGGACGGCGAGCTACTAACAGGTGCGGTGCTCTTTTTTTCTGTTCGTCCTCCCCCGCTCCATCGCTATTGTTCGCGGACAAAAAAAGAACTCGACGCGTGTTCCAAGTACATCGGTTCATTTGAAAATCCGAGAATACTAATCAGACAAGCTAGATGAAAAGATGCTCCGGATGAGGAAAAAAAAATCCACCACCGGCTTTGTAAAAAGATACAATACGAGCTGCATCTGAAAATGCACTGCTGGCGAAATTATCCACAATTCTCGGTATTGAAATCTCATGCGCTACTGGTGGCTCGTTATGATAAAGGCATCTTCTAGCGATGAAGCGTCAGTCGTTGTTTGATCCATCTCGAATGGATCCACCGTTCCACCGAAAAGCGTCCATCGTCGGGAGTCGCTGAAACTTCATCCCTGCCTGACGACACAGAAGAATCCAAACGGCAGGACCCGGGTCGTTCTGCGCAACGTGAGCCACACTCAACACTGATTCCGGCAAAACTTTAAGCAATCCTGACATAACTAAGCACACCGCAGCTCAGACGTTGTACCGCGAAAGTGAACGCTTACCGGGTAGGGTCTCTTTTCCTGCACCGCACGCCACTCAGAGCAAATGCCCAAGGAAGGAAGTATTTGTGTATGTGTGTGTGTGTGTGTTTTACGTGCGGATGGCAACGTTTCGCAGCCGACGCGACTCGACGCATCCCCGTCGCGCCACAATAAAAAAAACAAAAAACAAAACCTGAAGTGCACTGGTAACGGCGCGTGAAAGCGCGAATGATGGTGGGACGCGAAGCGAAAGCTTCGACGAAAGGCTTCGGCTTTTTGCATTATGACACCCTGGCTTCAGCGGCAAGGTGTGGCAGGGTGCATAAAACATATTACACAATAATGCAGCGATTATATTGCACCGACTGCGCAAAAAAAAGGTGCCGTTTTTGAATGCACACATGCGATGGTGGCCTGGTGCACCATCATCCGGCAAGACATTATCAGCTACGGTAAACGACGGCCGACCGACGACAAACGCCATGCGGACCTGCTGGATTGACAGGTACGTCAAATGAGTTGCAGCGGTGGTGTTTTACTATCTTTTTTTCTAATTGGACGCAATGTTGTTTGTGAGTAGAGATGTGCCATGAAGTGTATAAACTTGCCTACAGCAAGATTATATTTCCTGTCTTGAATTCAGATCCTATAAAGTAACTATTTTTTATTGCAAATTTATCGATTTATTTATTTATCGATTTAAATTCATTTTAAAAAAAATCAATGCGAAAAAACCGCTTACATCACTTTATTGCATTAATGTATCCGCCCGATTTGATGCCATAAATTAATGGCTTAGTAATTTGTTTTCATGCCATTTTTACCATAAATCTGTGCCTACTTTGGGCTCCTGTTTTCTGATTTATTTTCCCATCCCATCGACGAAAAGCATTCCCACTGTTTGACAACCCTGGCAAAGATGAACCAATTACTAAGCCGAGAAAGCGGTGGCCTAGGTTCTAAAAGCGTCCCTGTCAGGAATTTATGTTTATACCGCAGTACAAAACACTCGACCTGCCCCGGTCGGTTCGCTGCCGCAGACGATCGGTAATGACGTCGGCAAAATCGGGCTGCCCACCTGCGAGCAACGCAACTTGTGCGAAAGTGGTATTTTAATTATCTTCGTCTGCATTTCCGTAGGTTTTTTTTTTGTTATTTCGGCCCACTAGGGAACTCCAGGCGCATGCATCGGCATTCAATAATCCTCCGAGAGCAGTGGAGCAGCTTTTCCTTGCGAGCGTTTATCGATCGAGCTGTGTCCGGGTATGCTTCCGACGGTTCGGGACCGATCAGTTTGATGGTGCAAGTTTGTCCCAATATCCCGTGGGTGTGGGAACGGGTTCGGGATTTTTGAGGGCTTTGTTTAATTACCGATTCAATTTTCTTCCGGCACATCAAACGGGCCGAGCCCCATCCGAGGCGGGCGGAAAGCGGAAGAGGTACAGCGATAATTTAATCAATAACCCATTCTGGCAAAAGCTTGTAACCAACCATTAGCCTCAAAATAGCCGCCCTAACTTCATTCGACACTGCCCGGCGCCACCGGCCACCCACCCGTGTGCTAATGGCATCAGCCAAAAAAGGGAACAAGTTAAGCTACCAACCTCACTGTCGGCTGGATTGGTAAAACGCAGTCGCTTCGGTATGTTTTATTCATACCGTTTGTTTCCTGCAGTATGTTCGTGTTGTTTTTTTTCCGTGCTCCAACTTTGCGCCTTTTTTTTCTCTTGCTTATAACGTTCCATCCCGGGTATCGCCGGGTGCTTATCCGGGATTACGGCCAAAAGTACGAAAAATCATCTGCCCAGCTTTCAATCACGTTCGTGGCCAATTCGTGTCCGTCGATTTTATGACGTGCCCGGGCGCACGTCAATCACGTCACGATGGTGATAACGATAGCCGGAGCTACTCATAACGCCCTTCTCGACGAGCGTGTGGGCACGGGCTCGATGTCTAGCCCTCAAGCAAAAGTGCTCCCGGCGCGTTCCAACGAATAAAAACTAACTGGCTAGTCAAAGTTATCAAGTGACCCGTATCGTCCAATTATTGTCCCCTCCCCGCCCCAGGATGTCGGACGTCCGAAAAGTGGTGCCTTAAACTTGTGCGGGGCGCAAGTCTGCAGCCAATCAAATACGGGACCGGCTGATGGACCATGACGTGGGTTCCAAACCGTGGGGAGCACGGATTGACGAAGATGAGCATCCCAACAGACGCCCTCGTGCGAGCGGAGAAGTGAGAGCGGTGGCTAGAGTTATCGCTTTCCCTACTGTAAACTTGATTTTCCGGACTCCTTCTCCGGGTAGTTCGTTGCATAAACCGTAACCACCGCTCGCCAAATGCAGCGCTAAACATTCTTCACTATCTACTCCGGAACTGGCGCGTGGAACAGCTTGTTGCCGGTGTCGGCAGTGTCAACGAACACTGGGTCCGGTTGGGAGCGATCGGCCACATCTGGCAACGCTTTCACCGGTGGGAATAATCACGGTCGGAAGCTGAACTTCCCAACGCTGGTGACGCAACGCAGCGTGCAGGCGCTTGGACTTGAAGTTCTGAAACGGACGCCTAGAGACTTGTCGGTATGTTTGGAGTCAGTGCCCGGGCAGCATCCCCACAGTCAGAATGGACGCTCTCGGGGCGATATCTGTTTTCGCTGCCCATTAATGATGAAGCACCGGAAATATAGTTACCGGAATGTTGGGGATCTCGTTCGGTGCGCAACTCGCTGTTCCAAAAGGAATGGTAGGTCCCCGCTCAAACTGGTGGATCTTCAAGTCCACCGCCTAATGTGTCGGGTCGTCCGTTCGACGCTGTTGCACGCTATCTGCAGCGGCAATGCGTCGCAAAACCTGTTGATTAATCGCCTGCCTGGAGGTACGGGCGATGCAAGCGTACGGATCGGGACGTGCACACCCACACATCCTCGAACTCGCGGAAGCTAACCTCAACGTCAGATAAGCGGCGGCTGTTCGGTGGTGTACCCGGGACGGAGGAACTTTCTCCACCTGGTTTTGGACCCGGGCCAGGCCGGCGCTTCGCCATCGCAATAGATGATTGTCGAGCTCGCACTCTCGCACCCCTCCCCCCGCCCCAATCCGCTCGACTCGCGTGTGTCCAGTTCCTCCGCCGCGTCCCCGTCACCGGTGGGGTTGGAAATTTTGTTTGAAGAAGGCACCGGACACGGCAGGGCAGACAAAACCGGCTTCGTGGTTGATTGCTTGGTTGGTGCGGTGAACGGTGGAAGCGGATGGGAAGGGAGGAGGCGGTTGGGAGGTAGCGATACCGTCCATAACCTTACGTCACACGCACACCGCCCCATTAACTATGACGGACACCCGGGTGGGACGCGGTGAGGCGTGAAGCGTGCTCCCAACCCCCATTGCCGATGAGTTTCCCCCTGCGTGATGGTCGACAACCTCGCCTGATGCTGCAAGGACGTCCCATCAACAACACCGGAAGTGAAGCGCATGGACGGGACGTCCGAAAGCTGCTTTCTTCGCTCCTGTCATTTGCTTTTTTTTTTTTGAAGCTTTTCGCTGTTTATTATCGTTTTGCAATCGATGGTCCACTTTTCCCTCTCACTCGAACGGTCCCCGAAATTCGGACCCAAACATACACACACATACACACACACGTACACACGATTCCGATTACGTTCGACGAGTGCGACGCTGTCCGTTGGCATGAATACTACATCCTGATTGCTTATTCATACAATTCCGAGCGTATGTCTCCATCTCATTCTTTCGCGCTCGGTGGGGTTTTTTTTTTGAGGAACCACCTCTGACGTGACCCGGATGAGATTCCCTCCACACACACACACACACACACACACA
>JXXA01020286.1:0-10990 GCA_000956255.1 Anopheles punctulatus
GTGAGCTATAAAAGCCTCAAACGAAAAATATTGTTTCTAAGAAAAAAAAAACCCTAATGTGAGTTTATATGTGTCTTTCCTATCCCCAAAAAATGCTATTATTTGCTACAACAATTGCTCACTGCAAACGTCCTATACTAACTGATCTAAAAGCTAATTCCAGTCCCCAGATGCTTCGAATAGAGGTCCCAGGTCCCGGTAAAATGGCATGAACTTGAAAGTACTATTAAATTTACTGCAATTAAAGCTCGGCGCGGAAAAACTTTGTCTTCGCACTGTGCTCGAGTATGTTTGCGAGTAATGCACGACCGTACATTGACTACGATACATACATTGTCCACAATTTCGTACCCACCCCAACATTGCAGGGAATAGTTTTTACGCCAAAAAACTATAAGTTTTGCATTGTGGCTTCACGACGACCCTCGCGTATCGGGCTCCCCAAATCGCTCGGTTGCTAGCACGCTGTTCTTTCGTGTGAAAGTTTGGCAAATGTTTCAAATCGCTACCAAACCGCTAGCTAAAGGGTTGAAGGGTTCTACTGTGTCCGCTGGTGATCCTCCACCGAGTCAGGCCAACGAGCATGGAACATGTATTTAGTGAAACTTATGCAAGATAAATGGTAACAGTTGATACTCGAGAGGGTTGAGATTTATATCACCGTACTTTGAAGTCAGCTCGAGTTAGGAATTTGGGAGAAGGAAACGTTCGGTTCGGAGTGGATCATAGTTTATGGCTGAAAATATGGTCTGCTAAATGACACCATGTACTAACTGGTTTAGTATGTTTTTGTCATGCGGAAGACTTATGTGACGTGTTTTTTTTAATCCATAGCAATATTTTAGTTTATTTGCCTCATTTCTGCAATACTTGTTTTTACTGAGTATTTAATAAAACACGAATTCAAACGTATAGAAAAAAAAGATTTTTAACGAAAAGTTGATTAAAAATTCAAATACAGACTCATTTCTAGTTAATTTTAAAGTTTCCTTTTCAATGTCCAAATGTCCAATTTCGTCCAATGTCCAAACGTCCAATGTTCCTTTAAAAAACACACATACAAACACATTATTTTCATTCGAACCGTGCTCGCCAAAAGTGTTATCAAAGCAAAGGAAAACTTTGTTCAAAATGTTCAATTTACTCGTATAATTGCATAAACGAATCTCCTGCCGTCCGGAAGCCACAATGTAGCGATTCATAAAAACTTCGAACAATAAAGCTATTGTCTAACAAAGCCAATCGGAGGGATGTTTTTCAGGGAACCCATTGCCAATCGAAATTTGCAAACTACCTTGCCCCCGCTACCAACAACGTGTGAACAAGACTGCCAACTGCCCGACGGTTTTCACACCTCGGGCGCAAAGACGGTCGTGCCCGTTCGAGACTGGACAGCCGCTGCATAAGGATTCTGGGTTCCCTCCTCGTAAACTACGACGCTTCGATAATAAACCATCGGTAACGCACAAAAGTCCGTCCGGCGGGGGGTGGTAGTGTGCGAAGAAAAGAAAACTTTCCGTAGAAAAACTCGTTCATTTGTCAAAAAGTCGACCACAATGGGCCTAGTGCGTCCGGCAGAAAGGAGAGTTCGGCGGCTGCATGGTTCGATCGGTTTGCACCTGGGCGGTCTGCGCTGTTTGACAGTTTGTGGCTAGCTTTGAAGAGTTTTCGGGCTGCTCCTAAGGTCGAACGCATCAGTGCAGCCTTCCGAATTGTCCCGTGACAGCGTGTCCCTGTGTCCTGTGTGCTTTCAGTCGCCGGTTTCTTCTCCTTTTTTTGATTAATGCGATTTCTATAGGATTGTCTATCGGGGTGCCGTAAGCCGTGTCTCCAAATGTTTTGACTTTGACGGCAGAGTGTGGATAATGGCGTAATATCAGGGCGCTTTTGTGCGTTCCGAAGGGGGAAATCGGGTCCGGGTCGGGATGCGCGTTTCTGACAATCGAAACAGACCTCAAACGGGACGCCCGTGGAAGAATTGAAAATCCCATCGTCCTTTGCTATCGATTGTTTGAGAATTAAAGTCGGCCCCAGGCCGGACTGTCCCTTTCAATTGACTGCCGGAACGACGATGGCAGCGGTGAGGTTTTTGCGCTGCGTCGAGGGTTTTCCTCTGCGTGATAAATGGGACAGGGCTGAATTATTTGTTTATGGTTATGTTCGGGGCTTTTATGCGACTGATGAATACCGCATGGTTTGCGGGTTTTGTGGCTTTCGGCCTGGCAGTTTAGCAGTTTGATTCCTGCTTCGTGTAATCCGTGCACGCGTGTATAAATCAAACGCATCTGCTCGCCACAGTCGACTTCGATTTTGACGGCATAAGCGTGGACATAAAAATCGGTACCTTTCGCTAATGGTGTCCGCTGTGCTGGCAATAAAAATTAATCAACTATCGCATCGCAACAGCATACGCTTCAAAAGCGAAAGGATAATTCGTGGGGCATGATAAAGGCGAACGGAGTTTAATTTTAGACTCAGGTAAAATGTTACCAAATATTTGACAATTAATCTTCATTATGGCAGCAAAACAAAGCAGGATCGTTAGTTGTAACGGAAGGTAAAGGAAAAGCCCATCATTATACCCTTTTGGAAAGAGTAAAATCTACAGGTAGATGCTTTTTCACGATTTTGATAGTAGAAAAACAACCTTTTCTATTACAGGTATATTGTCTGCATAGATGTTTATACAAAACTAGAAAATGATACGTAAACATAGATAATAAATTTCAATAATTTTCCATTCACCAGCTACAATTTGTTAATATTTTCCATAACTTTCATTTATTCAGTCATTTAAATCGTTATCAGGTAAACTGTTTTTTTGTTGAATTTGCAAATTGAAATTTTTCGGAGCAAATAACACGAAATTGTTCATTATCAAATAAAAATGGTAGCTTGTTTTTGAAGAAGAATGGGTGTTATACATAATGAAAAAACTTTTAAATTAGAAAAAATACAAATAAAAAGGAATGCTAATTGTTCATGTTAAATATTTGTAATATTGCTTTTTTGATAGCCAAAAAATATTCGACAAACCATGGTTTACCGTTAACCATGGTTTACCATGGTATAAAATTACATGGTTTACCGTTTAGATTCAATCTAAAGATCAAATTCAAATTGATACTCACTTAAGATCGAATAAGACGATATGAAGACAAGTATTGAAACATTTCGAACTATTTGGTTTATGTGCGTACGAGTAAAATAGTAATATTCCGAAATAGGTGGTAACAAACTTGTTCACAACAAATAATTGGTCACTCATCAATAATTAAATTCGATGATATAATCACTATATCTCTATTCAAAAGAGAGGTTGTTGTTCTTCAATCCTTTGAAGCGTAGTAAATTCTTATGACAAGAACTTATACATTTGATGAAAGGAGAATTTGCAAGAAAAACTAAACCATGCATAGGTTTTCCTTTTTCAACATATTGGTCTTTTGGATTACTATTTTTGATTTTTTTTTTCTTATTGCAACTATGTTAGATAATATTATAAGTATAGTATATTCGTATTAAAAGTATATTAAAAAACATTAAAAAATTTTAAAATTTTTAAAATGCTCTAAAAAAAGTAAAATGCTCCAAATCTATATCATCTTTTAAAAGAACAAGAAGGTCAAAGCATTTATCCATGACATATCATTATCTTTGAGTTTACAATTATCAAAATATAATGAAAAAGATGCATTCGATACAAAATAGATCAAACTATCGAGCGAAAATATGCATCCTTTAAAAAATCATCAAAATAACTGTAACAGGAGTAGCAGGATTAGTAATCATGCTTCTTATGTTGGCTTGTTTTTCCAGTAGTGCGGATGAATATTCAGTAAGTAAATCATTTCTCTTGTTAGCACGAGTGCTTATCCTAAACGACATTTTTTTCGCTCCCATTCCCACATACACATTTATACGAGTCGCAAGAAAAGAACACTTCAGTTAGCCCATACAGACCGAAGCGCATCATGCAGCTCTTACACAAGGGACAAAACATACACACACACACACACACACACACACAAGAGGCTATAGTTGCGAAAATCATTGCAAAACGCTGACGGACTCCGGCATACGCCTGGCACAGGAAACGCATACACGTCGGCCTGGACGGGGCGGCATCGTTCCAGCCCAAGCACGTATCGTGCTGTCAGATAGTTGTTTTAAGCTGTCGGCCAGTTCAAACAACGCCAACCGCCTGGGAGTCGACTTGCCAAGCTGTCAAGTAGTTGCACGCTCGCACGGTGAACTAGGGACGCAGACTTGCTGGATCTTGGCGCTCGGTGACAGCGTCCGCAAACATGGTAGCCGGCATGTTTCGCGTGTAGCTTGAGGAGAACTGCACGGGGAGAGAAAATAGCTGCAGTCGCAGGGAGTATGTGAACGAAATAGGACAACGAAAAAAAAAAAATAAATAAAACCACGCACACATATGCAATAAAAACAAACCAATGCCACCGTGCCGTCGCGAAACGCTAGAAGGAGCCTGGAGAAGATGAATAATGTTTTGGTGTTTTAACGATTTTTAACATGTGTTTTTATGGGTTGTGTGCCGAGTGTGCAGAGTGTGCGAAGCCATTCTAGAGCAACGAAATAAAAAAAAAGTGCAATAAATTTCATAAGGCAGAGAGTTTGCCGCTCGACGTAATTCCCTCACATCCCGGGCAGAGAGTGATTCCCTGTCGCTCCCTCCATTAATCGTCTCACTATCTCGACAGCAGCCGTTCGTGCTACACCAGTGCAATCCCCCGAAATAACACGGATTGCACTTTTTTGCGCCACTGTCTGCTCGGCTACAAATTGAGCATTAATCATGTTCGTAAGGAATTAATTCATAATTATTCCATGTTGCCCGGACCGGCGGAGTCGACCGCCGCTGACATGTTGACTGGTTCAGACTACTGCCTCCGAGATGCATCCGGTAGCATCCGCTGAAGAGTGCGTTTTTGTGCTGCTACTTCAAAAGGTACGACGCACGTCGGCAGTACAGAAATCGGGTGCGTTCCTGACATTTCACCACCGCAGCCCGGGAAGAGGCCCGATGATAGATCATTAGCGATTTTACCGCTGTCGTCGAAAACTGATGCGTACATGGCAGCTGCAGCTCTCTGCCCATACACACGCATACACACACACATACACGCACACTTACTAACGATAAACCGACGATCGTTAAACCATTACGGCCGCACCGCACGGCGGATGGAACCATTAATCTGCATTCCAAGGCAGCGGGAGAAGTAATTAGTAGCGTCCAAAAACGCGAGAAACCGTGTGGCCGTTGCTGGTACATCACTCCTCCGGCGGAGGCCACCATATTCGGTACGAATCCGGGGATCTGGATCGCGCAAGAAATCTCGTAAATTATGCTCCGTAAGGGTGAAAATAAAATCACACCGGGTCGCACCGTGGTGCATCTGGCCGCTGGGATGTCCAGCCGTGGCGTTCGAAAAAATGCACCAAAACCCACACCGGCAGAGATTCGACATCTCCCGTTTGGACACTGTGTTTTGATCGCTCATAAATTTCACACCTTTTGTCACAGTCGCCAAATACCGAACCAGTCGGTTGCCCTGACTCCGCCACGGGCGGCCGCCGCTGGTTCCCTTCCCTTCTGTGAAAGCGACGCACACCAAAGTGCATTGCCATGTCGATGCATCCTAACCGGAGCCCATCGTTATGCCGGTATGGAACGAGAAACCGACCAAAACGAAAGAGACAGAGAGGGAGAGGAAGCGTGAGTGAGAGGAGGAGAGGGAAAAAGCAATTCATTAAAAATTACTTTCGCAACTACCACCCGTGGTGGTAGGGACTCTGCATGAATTTTGTTTTGTTCTGCACGCCAACAGTCAACCCAAAATACTCCTCTAATTCACTGTCGGTTGGTGGTAAATCAAATTGAAGGCAGTCTTCGGCTCCTCTAGGGGGAAAACCGGACCGAGAAGGCACACACCGAGTGCACGGGGCAGAGAATAAAAATACATATAACTCATGCTGGAACCGAAACGCTCGGAATGCGAAAATCGAAGCGAAAAAGGTAACATGCAGCAGGAAAAAAACAAACTGGCGAAACGAACAACAAGACGACTCGGCCAGCGGCAGCATATCGGTAGGCGATCGGTGAGGTCCAACGAAGCGCGGGCTCTTCACAGGGAGAGGGGTATTTTTGCGAATGACGATGAGTTGCATGCCCTGGCATCCTGGAACCTCAACGAGGACCTGCAGCTTGATGTTTGTCTCGGTAGTGAGGGATTTTTGTGGGTGTTTTTTTTTTATGTCCCCGTAGCTATTCTGCCCGATTGTTACCACTCATTGACTGGTCGGGCTGGGATTGTGTTTTTACCCCGTGTTTTTGATGCTATTTGGACGCAAAATTTTCATCGCCGTGTGTGTGTGTGTATGTTTTTTTTCCTAAGTTTTGGGCGTTCAGACGACTTACGAGTTTAGTGACTAGGTGAAATTTTAGCTTTTTGAAGTCGAGCCGGTGATTAATATTGTTCTGTGTCACAGATTTACTGCCGATGGTAACTGAAATGCTTCATCATTGTGATGAGTGTGTATTTTAGCATTTGGAAAGGGCATTTCATTCTCGGTAAAAACTTTCGGCGAAGCGTGCGAGAGCACCAGGAGGAATGAGTTGTTTGACTGGGCTTTAAAGTTGTTTGAGTTGCTAGTGTAATGACATTTTCAATGAAAATGTTTGTTTTCCTATGGAAGGATGAATTTTGTTTATTTAAAATTTATTAATTGTAAACAAAATGTAACTACACTTAATTATAAAGTTTAAGTTTGTGCAGAAAAATTAATTGGATAGCTGGAATCTGGAATTAATTAATGGAATATTAATATTAATCCAATACCAATAAATAAATATTTACCAATTGTTGGTAGAAATTCTCGCAACGTTTTATCAATCAGGTGATTTTTTCTCTTAAATTGTATGATTGATTTTTTGTAGAAATTAAAAAAAAACCAATCGAGGAAAAATGAAAATAATTTGAACCGACTTAAAGTCTCCCTAACGCATTCTTAATGAAAAATGGTATGATTTCTTTAAATTACTACATAAAATGCATAGCTCGAAAATTTTGGTCGAAAATATTAATGATTTTGGAGCGTCCGGATTTTATTATTTTATGATTTTTTATTATGATGCATCGTTTATAATAAAAAGCCGCCGCTCATTTTTATAAATATTATTCAATTTTTGTTGTTTATATATTAAACATTTCACCATCTGTCTAATACTTCCAACTGGGTTTCAAACATAAGAATAGAATTACAAGCAGACAAAGCCACCTATCATTACCCTATAACTATCTCTTCTGGATTTTCGACACTTATGCCTGGCCTGTTAGACAAAAAATAAAGCCTTCCCAAATCTATTATCTTCGGCATAACCTCCAGAAATGTCTTGAGCATCAATCTCGAATCGGTATACGATACTGTGACCAGATCAAGCTATGAAACTTCATACAGAAGAACGGCATCCTTGTATAGTTGGTACGATTGCCTAACACAACAATTAATGATGTTTAAAACAAAGAGAGAAAGAGAGAGAGATATATAGAGAAATGTGTTCTTAGAGAGATTCTAAAAAAGGTTTGTGGAAGACATCAGAACCATCGAATGATTATCAGCGGTGTATCCTCGATAGAAACGCAAAGTTATTAGGATTGAACAGCTAAAATGTTCTTATTATTTCCGAATGAAACGGAAAACGAACATGTAGAAAATTTGATTTTTTCAGGACCCAGCAGAACTGTATGGGGTATATGATATTTTGATCTGCTTCTGATCCTAAGGGTAGTGAAGATCATCAGGATATTATGAGTGGAAAAAATCATCAGGAAGCCAGAATTTTCTTCAACCAGGAAGAATTTTGTCCTGGCAAAAAAGGGTAAAAATTTCGTTTTTGCTTAAAAAGTAGGAAATGAGGAAAAATTTACTTATGATTAAAATATTTTATATAAAAGTAAAAAACAACATATCCTTCAAGATTGACAAAAAAGTAGCACCTGCTTGTCTATTTCATTCCTATGTTTCTCTTGCTCTCGCTCATCCTCTGCCATTTAAACGCCTTCACGTTTCTTCCAAACGTGGATTCTTCATTCTCCTTCTCTTTCTGCCACTAGGCTACCCGCATTCCACCAACCATTTTGCTCTTCAAGACACCGATGCTGTGTGTCTCATAAGTCATTTGTCTCCCATTCAAAACAGTGTGATGTCGTTTGTTTTGTTTGCCAACATGCACCATGCAGCATGTTGGTCGATTGGTGCTGGTCAAATTAGGTTTCCTTTCCTGCAGCTGCCCATACCGCACACGCATATACCACCGGCAATGTTGATTCTTCATCCCAGGTCGATCAATGGAATCGGCCCAAGACGGTCGGGATCGAATGTTTGGTCAAGATGACAAAACCGAAGACACACGCATACAACTAGTTTTTTTTTTTTTTTTGTAGCCACTCTCGCTAGATTTGTCCCTTTTGTTTGTGGAGATGTTTGAAACGAATCAGGAGACCCATATGCGGGACGAAGCAAAACAATCACAAAAATCAAAAGGCAGCAAGACAGAACCCGGTGTGAGGTCCAAAACGTGGCAAGTAGACCACCTTTCTGTGGTGTACCAAAGGATGGCAACGAAAAAAAAAGCAAAAATATATTCCAAACTTTTCAATTCTTCGGATGCTGGTCGGGTTGTGGGAAAATTTAAACCTGTTTAGCTCGGCTTGCAAAAAAAAAAGAAAAAAAACTATACCAAACCTTCGTACGTTACAGAATGAAACGGAAACATATTCCATCGTTGTTTGAAGTAGACCCGCGTTGATGTAGGCCAGTTGTTGTTATTTTTTTACGATGCCCAACTTTTGCATTAAACTTTGGTAGGTTTTAACGAAAATGCCTCCTGCGCTGGGCTTTGTTTGCCTTTCGGGTATAAAGCCGCGGTGTCGGGGGAAGCAACCCCGCCGGTAGAACATCAGCTACGCCTATTCCGTTCAAATCAGTCTGCCGCTCATGTAAATTGATCCTTTGCTAAAATGCGCTCGAGCTCATTACATCGATAGCTTTGCCCTTCCAGGTGGCTCCTGTTTGGAGGGAAAAGTTGTTCTACACACTGAACCATCCGGTGCCGGTTTCGTCGAACCTCGCCGTGCGGCGTTTTTATTTTTTAATTTTTGTTTCTTGTGCTTTTGCAAGTTTTGCTCGGTTGTTTATGAGACGCGGTAAAAAATTTGCCCCACGAAAAGATAAACTTTGAGTTTGAGTTCCTTTTCGACACAAACATGAACAGAGTAGTTTGAACATACATCGTAGAGGTGTGTTCTGTGGATAAATTAGCAATTATTTTTAGTGTTATGAAACATATTTTTTATTTCTTTGTATATTTGTGGCACATCTATGGTTAACTATCATTTACAATTTCAAAAACGAGGTATATAATTTTAATTAAACAAACATAGAGGCTATACTTTTGAATAGAGGTCCTTGTAACTTTTTTGAAGTTTTTTTGTAAAACTTGAAATAGAATTAGATTTAATTAAGGATTTTGAAAATAAAATGGGAAATTATCGAACATTTTGTAAATATTTAGAATATTTTACAGACAATTTGTTGCATTCATGAAATAATGACAAAACAAAATGTCAAAACATTTTCTAGATAGTAGCCACTCTGACAGGTTTAAAAGTGATGGTTTTGTATCATTCAATTCCCAGTAAAAATTTTATTTATATAAAAAGCAAAATAAACACAAAACACAATTTCGTAAGAGCCACGCTCGCGGAGTAAAGTACCGCAGCACTAATCGAATATCATCGTGACTTTCGCCCAGCCTGACCGTGAAACTTTCCGCTGGCAATCAATCGAGCCAACTCATAATCTACGGTAATGAACCACGTGCCCAAACGATGTGGAAACGAGCGAGCGTGTGCGTGGGATTCAACGGTTTCCTTTATGCTAAAGAACGCCTTAACGGTTTCGTTTTCCGCATAGACCTTCGCTTTTGAGCAAGGCGCGTACCACAAAGTCACGAAGTTCCTATTTACGAAAGCAAAAAAAAATCGTGAAAAGCAAACAGAGCCGATTTTATTTTGCTAAAGGCTCCTCTGTGCGGGCGGTTGAGTTTGGGTAAACTGGTAAATTCGCTTACCGTTTCGCTTCCGGTGCGCCGAATGAGCCTGATGGTGGCGGCATTACCGAAGTCTTTTGTGATCGTTTGTGAGCCAGTCAATAATTCTTCCCGTTCGCCCTTTTCCTGTAAGCAAAACGCGCCCCCTTTTTTGTCGTCCCAAGAGTGGGCAAAGCTACCCGGAACACGAAAGCGCTTTTAGGACAAAGCGTACGTCCGTGTTTGTCTAGGCTCGCTGGACAATGGAGGAGGTATCTGGAGTCCGTGGATATGTACCTGTCCCATGTGGAGGAGTTGGCTTAAAGATTTCCCTACACGCCTCCGGAACTTGAACGGTAGGAAGCAGGAGGAAGCAAGAAAGTCGAACAAAGTCGAGCAGCAACGCACACACCCTGGTAAAAAAGGCTACGGAAGTAAGTTCGAGTTATCCCGGGGAAGAAATTGCATGTGTGGGCCACATTTGGAGATAATTGAAAATCGCTTACCCATCAATGCAACCGTGCAACGTGATGTAGGTCAGGCACGGTGCCGGTGCAGTGCAATAATGAAGGTGCGATTTAACCGTTTATCGTTTGGCAAAATGCACATTTACACCGAGGCTGTCTGCATGGTTCGCTGGCAGTGATTGCTGCGAAATTGATAATTGATTTAATTGCTTCAATTAGATGGAAATGGTGTAGTAAAATAATTGTTGTTTGGTGAGTAAAGCGATCGCAGCACGAAAGTTTGGTTGCAATAATGCTGAACGGAAGTTAGATACATGAAAAGAGATTGCGTTAAAAAATGTATACACAATTTTTTTTTTATTGTGTTTCAGCTGAAAATGGAGCACAGTTGGTTAGAATTATTTCA
>JXXA01020292.1:0-11325 GCA_000956255.1 Anopheles punctulatus
GTCCGTGTGCCAATCTTTCGAACCGGCTGGCATAAATCACCGCGAGGGTGGTGCACCCGTGTCGATCCGGAAAGTAAACAAGTAACCTTACCGTGCGCTTGTCGGGGCGCTGCTGCTCCTCGTGCAGGAAGGTTTGGCTAGCAGGCAGCGGTGGTTCCTAGACTGGGCCAACCAAGAAACTCGGTCGGACGTCGCCACGGTCGCTTATCACGATGTGGGCAAAAAGCTTCTGCAGCTGGGTGTGGTTTAATTTGCCACCAATTTGCATACTACATGAGCCTCGGTTTTATTTTATAGCGCTGCCGAGCGAACGAGCGAGTGAGCGCTCCGGGAGCACCGCGTCAAGATAATAGGCACCCGGGCAATGGAACGATGATGATCGGGCGTATTATTTTTTTTTGTTTTTCGTCAGCCTGCCCTTCCCGGCTCGACGTGATGAAAATTCAATGAACCGTGATGCCGGCGCTCGGTTTTGCGGCGTATCGAATGTACGTACGAGGTGATGAGTCGGTGGAAAATGTCGAGAAGCTGTACTGGGATGTACACTTTTTTCGTACCGATTCGGGGAAGGTGTTTTTCCACGGTTTGCAAAACTTAATGGAAAGGTTTACCGTTCATGTAGCAGCTAGGATCAGACCGGTTTTTTCGTTGATGAAGCTTACATGAATTGTCATGTTTCATATTGGTGTTTTCTGTAGCACACAGTCAAAGGGGGCCAACTGGATCGAAACTAGTGAAGCCAGTAGAAAGTACAAAACAGGATATTTGGAGCCCAATATGCCCAAACATTAAGCAAAACTTTTATCTTATTCCGCTAGTCCGTGTTGTTTGCTTCAGAAGAATAAAGTAGTTTCGTTTAAGTTTGTAAGGCTATTTGCAGAATTTATTCACGCAAACACGAACAAACTTTCATGCTTCAATTGAATTAATTATTGCCACAATGTGAAAGACATCGAATTCTTTCCACCGTGAGATTCTCTACAAGGGATGCTGAAAATATTGCAAATTGAAAGTCCTGTATCAAGACGAAAACATCATAAGTGATGGTGGCTTAAAAAGATCCATTGATTTATTTTAATACAGTTTTTTTCAATACTCTTCCAAATTGTTCAAAATTAAATTTGTAGAGCTGTAGAAAATTTAACAAAGTTTTCTTAACTATCGGTAGAAGAAAAAGACCGATGGCTTAACCACATTAATAAGAACATATTTTCATTATATTTGTGTGGAAATGATAACATCTATAGCTTTAATACGGGGCAGCGATATCTCACTACTAACGCAGCTAATCTATACGATTCTATTCGCTATCTCCGGCACTCGCTATCTACATCCATAAAACCGTTTTTCTCAAAACAGGGCGTCTTCAAAAGGACAATGCCAGGGAGTAATTGCACACAGCCCACATTGCACCCTGGTCACATTTGTTCATTTGCAGCTAAACGGTTCCTCCGTGCGTCTGATAAACATTAACCTTAACCAGATTGCCGCCGGTCCATAAATCTTACCAATTGTCAACACACAGCCACACAAACGCACGCACCTTCGGTCCACTCCCTGAATTTCTGTAAAATAACAGCTCAATTGAAAGGCCGCGCGTGTGTGCGCTATCACTTTTCGAGCCAGAAAGGGTCCCCTGCGATCCTGCCGGGCGGAATATCTACTCCCCTAGCGCGCGGTACGGGTGGATTAGGGTGAGCGCGCTGGAAAATGATACTGAAAAACTATTACGATAATTGACAAATCGTATCACTTCAGGAAAGCCGGCACCATCATCGGCGGCACGTGCAGCACGGGCAGAAGAATTCGTGTCCGGCTCGAAAGGAGAAAAGAAATCATGACGCAAACTGCAAACTCACGCTCTGGCTGAGAGCCACACAATTCAAAATCGATTAGACTGTTCACTTTTCTTTTTTTTCTTTCCCCGAAGGGGTTTCGCGATCGTTCAGAAAATGCTTGCTCACTTTCTTCCCGCACGTGCCTTGGCGCGGGCAGTTTTGGAAGCGTTGTACAAATAGTGTTCCGACGGGAGACATGTGTTGGCTTTGGTGCTCGTTTGGTGGAGGTGACTCTCGTCTACATCGTGTCGAACAACGTGTACGGTTGATTGTTTTAAGCTTGTTTTCTTCGTTCTCGATTAAGAGCCGTCCACCCAGTCCAACGTCGGTCAGGTGAGTTGTTAAAAATCGCTTACCCGTAAACGGATGATTAACCATTTGACCCATTTCTGGCGGGGGTTACCCTTTCGTTCGATGACGTGCTGAAATGCATCGGCCAAAATTAGCGATCGACAGATGATGCACCGAGTGTTTACACAATTAAACAACTCATCCAAACATTCACTTCCATACGAGAAAAAAGGAGACTCGTGAAAGGACACTCGAATGGGGAGTGCAGTGAAATTATGTCATATTGTGTCTCATTACATCGAGCCAAACGTCCACACTTCATCAGGATACACCTGATGAAGGGTTTTTTTTGTTATTTCCACGTGTATCTTCTAGCCTTGCCCATTTTGCCATTTCAGAGAGAAAAAGTCGACTGAAAGCTTTTTAATTGTTGCCAACCCATGGGCCTTGTGGCATCTGCAGCACGAAGTTTGTGGTAGTGACATTTGTGGATGGTCATGTCTGCCCCGTGGGCATCATCGAGCGGCAGTCATTGTTGGCATTATTTCCCTTTGCAGCTAGTCGTTTGACCGTTTAACGTTCCATTCCTGCGGTGCGCCTTCGGAGGCGCTTCATCCTTCATCTGTATTGCTTAATGTGGCTTAAAGGTTTCGTCCGATTAAGTCATTTATTTGATGGTAGATATAGGTTCAAAACCCGTCGTCCAGTTAAACAGTCGTGAAGAGGTTGAATGAAAGGAAATTTAAAGTTTTTGAAAAAAAAAATTACTAGGAAATTTAGAGTTATTTACGTATTTTTGTTAAGGTATGTTGGACATTTTTGTAATAGCTCATTGGAGTTTTGTAGTGAATAATAAATGAACTGAAGAGAAAAATCATGTTTTTTTTAAATATCTGATTCATATTGTCATGGGATAGTATGAATATATCATTTTAATTTGAATTATTATACTTGATTGTTAAAAAAATAGAAAATCCTTATGTTAGTTTTAATTTTAGCTGATTAATTTATCGAATTTACGAGGAGAAAAATCGGCTTTAAATGGTGCTTCGATGGAATTTTGGAACAGGCTGTGACTTATAAAGGACTTGTGTTGCTGCAACTATATTACTGTACTGCGTAAAAAACTCTTTAAGCTTCACTAACTACACTGCTGTTTGTTTAAATATTAACGTCTTGCCTGAACAAACATAAGCGCTAATAAGCGATATTAAAACCACGAAAATTATTAATAAAACGAACATAAACTATTGCACCCCCTTACTATATTATAAACACTATTCGTGTCGAGACACCTTCAGTCCTGAGTGCGAAAAAAACAGCAAACCATCACCTTCACGTCAACCGCATCGCACGACCGTGCGTGAAATGGTGGAAAATTCTTGCTAAACGTACGATTTAATACCGTCTTAATACGACCGCTCCCGTATATTTTTCCGAGCACCCACAAATTACGCAACCACTGGTCGGGAGCCAAAAACCCCAGGAAAGAAGAAAAAAGTCCGCTGCCTTGTAATTTTCACATTTGCACCCCCGACGGGGCGTTCGCATCCAAAAAACATGTACTCAACCAGCCGCCGCCAACGGCAGCCAACGCCTTTTTGGCGCGGAATTCATTTTCCTCCTCCTCTTTTGGAGGTTTATATCACCCACACTCACATACACACACACACGCCAGCTAATCTTTATTTATATGTATTTATGCATTCTCGAGGTGTTTTCACCCGGGAGCGTGCAATTTTCGTGTGCAATTTTACCTACCAACCGGGACGCCGTCAGCGCGGTTAAGTCCATTTGGCGACGAGAAAATTGGCAACGCCGTATCCTTTCATGTTTTTTTCATTTGGAGTTTTTTTTTTTGTTGCCTTCCCACCATCGGCAAGCTGTGTTTCTTGTGGTGTTTTGCAAGATGTTGCTACATGGGTGTTAAGAAATCCATTTTCACATGCTTCGAGGTTAAAACGGTGCATGTGAAAGCCAATGAACGAGAAAATTGGCAGCGCAAATTGGACGGTGAGTAAATAATGGTTGGAAAATTGGTACGGAAGTGTGAGACGGTTCCCGACGTGTGGTTCCATTCCTGCGAAGGTTTTTGATATTGTTGCAGGATTCTTAGGCTGCTCTAGGGATGTGAAAAAAAATATGCTTGTTTTTTCTTTTCTTTTGAAATCGTTTAAAATATGGTACAAGTCGTATTTTCCGGTGATAACATCGGAATCTCATACTCAAAATTTCTCATGGGACGATTTTTTTCCGTAGCTAATGTATAGCAAAACCGGTGGTCAATTTTAAGCCCTATCGAAATCTCTCCTATTATCAACCCTTTCCCCGTAACTAACCAACCAGCATCTGATAAGATCGGAACTAAACCACATACACATGCTTCCGGATGCCAGACGTCCCTTCGGAAGATAAAACACAAATTTGAAGCTAGCAAAAAAAAAGAAATAAATAAAACCGGGGGAAAATCTTGTGCCAAAATTGATCCATCCGGGTCGGATGCGCTCTCGGGGCGTCCGGGCCATTAGTTCCAGCTGGGTTGACCGGAACGGCTGACCAATTTTTCGATCGCTTCTTGTAATTCGATTCGATTTTTCAACCCCCGCACGTAGACGAAAAATAAAAAGACGGAGCAGATGCGATAAGACGCTTGGCCGCCGGTGGAACGAGCGGATTACGTGAGAAGACGAGCGGCAGCAGGACGATTAGAAGCGTCCCTGTAATGCTGGTTTCTGGTGCCGCTCGTAGATGATGATGATGGTAGTGATGTTGGAATTGATTGCATTGGATCGTGCCTACATCCTTCCTGTCCATAATACCCGAGCTGCACAAGTCCCCGCCGTGCCGGAACGGAATTCGTCCCACGTGGAACAAAAAAAAACCCCCACCGATACGGTAGCACCCGAAAAAAGGCACCCACACAAATAGGATTAGAATGGATCTGATAATTGATATCGAAAGGTTTTCGGGTGTGGCGGTATCCCTTTTCCTTCTGCGCTCGAGAGGTTCGTTCCACCGGTCACGGGTCGGTGGACGGTTCGGTTTCTTAATCTTTTCCCGCCCGAAGCAGCCGGAAGTATCATCCGGGCCCGGTTAGGGGCGCGTTTGAAGCACCACAGGTTAATTAATGTCCTAGACAACGGCACACGCATGGAGTTCACTTATGGCGAGCACACTCGACAGGCGAGCTCTCGAGAGATCAATCAGCCTTAAGCTTACCGTCCGAGACGATACGATACATCTTGTGAAGTGCTGTCCTTCTGGCGACTTTCGAGGAGATTATGGAGGTGAAAAATTCGCTCCCAGTCAAAGGTTAAAGGTGAAAAGTATGTTCACAGTTTGCGTCTCGGGACACAATTATGTCGTCAAGTTAAACGCCGCCGGTGTCCTGCGTCCCCTGCACCAGTCAAGTCGGTAGCACCATCGCACGGTGCGCCTCTGCACGTGGACTCCGACGACCGAAATTGGTGTCTTCCTGTGGCAGTTTTAATTAAATTACGCAAAACATCAATTGAATTTGCGCAGCATGCATGGGTCGCGGACACGGACGGCGACTGCGGCGGCGGGTGCAGTGCAGCATCCATCCGGTAGAGTTTTATTCGATTTACTCCCACACAATCAGTCCGTACTGGGTGTCTTTGCAGCACCCGGCGCGCAATGAATCGACGCGCAAAGGAAGTGGTTTTGTCGACTCGCTTCGCTCGGGTGAAAACCTTTTTTTGTTTTTTTTTTTTCGTGAGGGAAGGAACGAATGAATTCAAACGCATTTCGGAACCAGCTGTGATGGTTGATGTCGTTCGGTACATGGTGGAACAATGAAGAAACACACCGATGCTGACATGGTGGCGAATTTTTCGTTGTCGTTTTGTATGTCGACCACCACCTATGCAATGATTGTAATGGCGTGAGCGGCACACTTGACAATAGGACAGCAAATGATGTAATGCACCAGTTCCAATGAGTCACACTCACCCGCAGGTGGGTTAGAATCAATCGATTCGAAGGTTATGTACCATGCTGAGTCGTGCAGAGTGGTGAGATAATTTTATTTCTTCTCGTGAATCAGCAGCCAGTTCGAGACGAAAGAAATCGAATTAAAATAATTATGGGCGATTTAATAGATGAGTTTCATTCCAGAGCAAAGTGTTTTACTTGACGAATGATTATAGTTCAAATTTGATACAAAATTCCATGATAATATTCATAAAAATGAGTAAAAAAATAATTACCGACAAAAGATAGCAGAATAAAGTAAATTAAACCTGCTGATACATGAAGTTTAAGGCTTATACGATACTTTTAAAACGTTCACGTGTCTTTCAGACTTGTTGCAGTCATCTTTCTCGATAAGATTAGAACACACGCATCGAAGATGGTTGAATAATCAACCGTAAAAGATGTTAGACTGTACTTCGTAAGGCTTATGATATATTTGCCATAATGTTCGAAAAGAATAAAGCAGCCGAAAATGAGAGTTTTGGCTTCAACTGCGATGATGTATATGTTATGTTGCTCAAAAAACATCCATTTATATGTATCCTTCGTGATACGGGAAGGAACAACCCTTTTATAAATACTGGTAGGATCTAATGCGTTGCAATGTAAACAAACCTAGCTGTCACTTCGTGTAGTGTCAACAATTTGTGGTAGATGGCGCCAGTGGTAGACTCTCGTAATTAGCACAAAAAATGCCTTTCAACGTTGCGTATACAATACTGCTACAATCCCACTAAATATTCCAACGGAATCAATCAAATGACTCAATATCATCACCGCACGCAGTGACAGTCGAAAGGAACCCTTTTTACCCTCCGACCACATGCGGCGGGAAGCTGTGGGAAATTTGTTGATTAATTTCCTCGACATTTTTCCCCCGGGTTAGCGTCTGGGAGCGGGTTATTTTTTTCGCCAGTAAGCAACCGAGCTTACCGAGCGAGAACCGGTAACCCATAATTATGTGCCTAGGCCGCGTTTTGGGCACCGAAACGATTAGAAAGGGTGTCAAAATATTTGTCACCGACGCCACCGCGCTGGAGGGTTGCGCGTTCGTTATTTGATCTCGGTCAAACGTGCCCGGACGAGCGACGCAAAATTCATTTGCACCCTCGAGGAATTCGATACAAAGCGCTTTGTTTGCTGGGAAGGGGCCGTTCGGGAGTGGTTTTCGGGAAGGAAAGGGAAGAAATCAGATCGTTTCGCCGGCATAAGTAAGCCCAGTGAGTTATTGTGGAATTCGTTTGACGTTTTCCCGCTGCTAAACAACCTGAAGATAAGCGGCGTTTTGCAAGTCGAGTGCAGGAATTTGTCGCCGTGGGATACGCATCATGTGGCGTGGAATGTGAATCGCTTGATAGGCCTAACCTAGGCGGGATTTGTTTGCCGATAGCCTCAGGCAGCCCGACGGCAGCTGACTTGCTGCGGGACTGTTTGCCATTGCATCAGCCGCTATTTACATTCCGTATTGGATTTCTTTTCAACTGCAATCGAACGCATTTCCCTCCGGCCCCGGGAAGGCGGAGATGGATTGCAAGGATCCAACTCCCTCCCCGGGTAGGAGCAATAATTGATTTACGTAAAGTGCACTCTGTGATCTTGCCTATTATGGTTTGGCCGGGGGTGCGTTTTACTTTGCATGGACAGATTTACACAAGGATTAACTCAGGTTCACAAATACGGGGATGGAAACGATCTGGGAAACGATATCCGGCCAGGATGTCAGGACAAACACGTCAACATCTTTCAATCTTTCAAACGCTATCGATTTTCAATTCACTTCCGAGTCGCTCCGTGCGTTCGGCTGAGCTCAGGCTGACCTTTTGTCAGCCTGTTCACCCTCGTACATTGTAATGACAGACGAGGCTGTCTGCAAGAGAACGTTTTCTGCTAGATTCGTTCGAAAGTCATGTGGGTGAATCTCTGAAGAAGATTTAATTTAATGTCAATTCCATTTGATCGATCTGTTGGCTTAGCAGACAGTTTTTGCTAAGAATACAAGTTTTTACAAACACCTTAGCAAAACAGATTCAATTGTAAGAATATTATCAAACACATTTTCATAGAATGAGCAATTTAAGAAGCACACCGTGCTAAACACTTACTTCTTCTCCCGTTTACCGGCACCAGTATCACGAAATCCTTTCGCGAAAGGATTATTATCTATTTTCAATTGCGTTATCTGTGGAAAAAGATGGGATATTGATACGTAACAACACTGCTTTTTAAAACAAACGCATCGATGGAACTTACTTTTTCATTTTGATATGCAGTTACGGCTATGAATTCGGTTTCCTTAAACACGTAGGTACGAAACGTCGAGTACGGTAGCTTCAATATGTCGTTCGCTCGAACTAAATGAAATCTAGGCTGGTACTTGTGCATCGAATTCAGGATTGTCTGTAGAACAAATAAGAAGAAAAAAAAACAGGAAGAGAAATGTCAGTCATTATTTTTAATAAACGTTTTGCCGCAATGAATTATGAACGGTTTTGTGTTAAATAGACATAAAGTAAATGTAAACTTTTTAAATAAACTCTGCACAATAGACACTGCCAGTTACCTAAGCCCCATTTTACAACCCAAATAAAACCGGCAGCAGAATGACCGCAGAAACAAAGCAGGCGGCAATAAAACTAGAAACGGATCCGGAAACATGACGGCGAAGAAAAGATGCTTGAGAGAAAAAAAAACAGACCACACACACTCACGCTGGGCGAGTGTAGCGGAAGCTTCCCAAAATAAAACCCACTTGTGCCGAGATCGGCGGCTTAACGAGGTCAACGTTAGGTTAGTTAGCCCTGGCGATGAATCGAGATGAGTTTATTTGTAACTCGTTTCGGAAGGCAACGGTTACGAGCATGGGCAGTACGAACTTGAAGCTATTATTTTAACAAGCTCTCAATCGCTCATCGCAGGCTAAATTCGTTGTCTTACCGGCCTTTTCGTGCAGAATTTCATTGACAAAAAGTACTGCTATGTGCGTGGCAATGGAGCGAGGGAGGTGAGTAAGTTAAAATACAAAGTGTGTAAGATCAAGTTCGAAGAAGATTCTGTCGGAGGTGTTTGTGTGTTTTTTTTTAATTTATTTTTATGTCCCTCAAATCCGCTCCAACTCCCCGGATGTGAGTCTTTCACACCATTCGCCAACACTCGACACACGTTTGCCAAAGCCTGTAAGCACCTGCTCATTAATTCCATTACTTGATTAATTAGATTCATTCGCCGTCTTTATGGGCGCTCGCATGTCGCGCTAACGAACGAAACGTACGAAAACGCATGTCGTCCCGAAATCCGGTAGCCAATCAGTCCGTTTTACCACCTAGTGTGTTAGGCAGATCATTAGTCCGGGTGTCTAATGAGCGGATGCTTCGGCCAGCGAGGGACAAGTGCAGATAACCATGTCAGATACAGCGAATCGCATCCATCACCCGTTCGTAGCAGAGGTGCAGAAAAGATTCGGCTCTCTTTTTTTGCATGTAGCGTTTTGCAGTTTGAAACAAATGCTGTCATCTTTCGAACAGAACGATGTGAAATGAACACGTCGGCCTCGAACAGAATTTAAGCAAGGAAACGATTTGAAGCGAATTGATGCTAGATTAGGGAAGTGATTTTTTCGGGTGATCTTTTGCGGATCATGTTGAATGGAAATGCAACTTAATTTTAAAGCTTAATACCAAATAAATAATACTTTTTTCCTTGCTCATTGGAGAGTATTTTTCTGCTGGAAAATATTCCGCTGTGATTACAAAACATAGAATCAAATGAATTCGAATAAGATCTATCCAAATGAATTTGTACTGTGTTGAAGTTATTTTCAGTAAAATGTTTCAAAATGGTATTGCATAATTTTGCTACTTTTTCGGAATTTTATTTTGCATTGCTTTCTGGCAAAGTCTAGGGCCATCATTCTATACACAAGGTAGATAATAACTTAGGTTGCATTATCTTTCTTAGGTTATTTAAACATCTGTCATACCTTTTCGTATAATAACATTTTCATGACATTTTATTGACTACAATGCAAGTGAAAAATGCTTTTGTACGTTATCAACTACGCGACAATCCAGCCGGAGTTGGGGCAGACGAAACAAGCGAATCCAAACCCCTGTTGATCATTCGCTTGATGAAGATATAACATTTACCGCAAACCCAACCACCCATCAACGACGGAGCGCTTCTCCCCCCAAAAACCGGACAGCATCTTGAGACGAAAACGCACCGAATTCTCGTGCTGTCCCGCGTTATCGAACCAATGGCGAACGGCTTGCCAGGGGGAAACAGAATCCCGGAGGTCCCAATCATCATTTCATTTAAACATCCCACGTCCCCCGGCCGCGCAGCCAAAGTGCAGCCAGCCGGAGTGGGCACAGAAATAATGATTAAATAATCATACCCCAACCGCGCGGTCCCGCGGTTCCCGGCCAGATGGCTTGTCAAGCATTATCTTGTTAATTTTTCCATCTTAAGCTCGATTCGAAACTTCCTTTCTCGGCTCGTAAAACTCCTTCGCGAGCGCCGGGATTGGAGCGGGCGAGATTGTGCGATGATCGTCGTCGTCGTCGAAATAATTTCGCCACTCGCAGGACGCGATGGAAGAAGAAGGGGGTGGGGGGTAGTTTCATGATGATTTTATTTTTTCGTGTGAAGTTGCCTTCTTTGCACTTCGCCTTCACCAGCGTCGCTTGCCTGGCGGTCGATAATTTAGTCGTTTCAACAGCGTGCGCCCATTCTGCTCGCTCACGCTCACCATCTCACTCGCTCTCACTCTTTCTCGCGCTCACGTTGCTCATGATCATTTTCGATCATATTTCCACGATTTTCATTAATTGGTACGGTGGAAGCGGTAGGGCATGAAGGGACGGCAAGTGTAATCAACCAGCATCGGGCAGCTTCCGCGAAACCCAGTACGAAACCGGTGCAGCAACGGCAGCGGCAAATGGAAACCTCACAACACCACGCCCCCTTTGAGGGGCTCGAGCGATAAAAAAGCCCCCATGAAAAGGGGAAGATGGGGTGAGAAGGCGGCCTTAGGCCAAAACGGCGACGTAATCGGTTTTCGTGCCTGCCAAAGTGCATACCGCGGTGGTTTCGCGGGTGCACGCTGCACACAAGGGACAGTCGCGCGAGTTAGAAAGTCCGCCGTCGCTGTGCCTCGGTCGGGTGTGTGGGGCCACCCATCGCAAATGAGCTCTTTGGTTGG
>JXXA01020296.1:0-15136 GCA_000956255.1 Anopheles punctulatus
ACAATTTCAAACTATTCTCCACAAACAGATTTGAAGCGCCTGAGTGTATGCAATTTCATGCTAGTTTTAGTACAACATTAAGGTGATCGCAAAGCAGAACGTCTTTATCATTTATCGGACAGTTTTTCGATGGTAAAAACAAAGCGATTCAAGCAATAGCAAAGCACCGCACTAATAATTTTTATACGCGCTCAAAGCACTCTTGGTAAACAAATGAAAATATAAATAGATAGTAATATTTTGATTGTCTTGTAAAGCCAGTTTAGAGCGTTGCTGCCTCTGAAGGGTTTAAAATTTACGGCACAGCACCTTCTTCCATATCATGTTACAATCTCGAATGAAGCCACCCCGGCCCTCATTTGTCAAATTAATTATGCGTGCTACCACTCGGTGCCTTGGCTGCCTGACAAACGCTAAACAATCGCAAACCGCCCAACGAAACCAAACGCATATCGAGGCACGAGCCAAACCCGAATCGTTGGCTACGAAAAGGAGCAACAGCGCCAACCTCGACGCGATCAGCTGAGCAGCAAGTGCATCACCAAGATTACGATCGCAACACGGTGTGGATGCTTCTGCCCCGTAGTACAGCACGTGCCGGTGTGGCAAGCTACCATTTGACCATCGAATACCCATTTGCAGCGTAAAAAAAAATACACTTACTATGGACAAAATTGCAACATTGCAAGTGTTTGTCCCGTAGGTGAAGCGACTAAACAAAGCAGCATTTATTTATGGCACTGGTTCTGTCCGACCGGCATTAGATGGCCCTGTCTCGTCCCTCGGATCTCGCTCTCGCTCTCCATCACGAACAGCGATAAACGCTTCATCCGCAAGCAAACAGACAAATCCGTCGCACAAAGATCTTCATCAGCCGCAGCCAGATTAGCGCAAGCTGTGAAGCATCCAACATTGAAGCACAGATATGCACCGCGTTGCGCGAGGTCAACGGAATGCATTTATCGTCCACCGCGACGCTCGACGCAAAGTGGAAGCCGCAAACTGTTTGTGCAGATGACAAGATGAAGTTCGGTTGCCACCCGCAGCAACGGCAACGAAATGGGAACGGAATTTGGCGTGGTGGAGATGGACGGTGGGAAGCAATTGTTGAATTTGGTTCAATGGAAAAATTGGTCCTCGACGGTGGAAGATCAAGTCAACCTCGGATGTGAGTTAAGAACACACGCACGCCGAAGCTGACGACCGGATGGCCACACTTAATATCGCGGCATACGGTGTGTGGTGCAATCTCTTCCCTCCTGTGCACTTGCTTCCAAACACAACTCAGGCGTGATTGAGCATCATGACCTACTGGAGCTGGCAAAAGCATAATCCAGTCACGAAACGCAACACAAATCCACAAGTGTCTTCCTACGCGCGTTATCGACAACACGCAGCACGCTTTGATCCACTCGATGATGAGCTAGGGCAAGTAGCGTCGGGTGGGCTCATTAGTTTCGCTCCTCTTCCTACTCCGCTAATCTAATCGTGCGCACGCGTTTATCGCCACTGTCCCGCGGCTTTAGCGCCGCCACGTTTATTGATTAATTGTGTGATTGATCAACGCTCCGCAACGATTTGGACGATAAGCGGCAGCGAGAGAGAAAGACAGAGAGTGTGTGTGTGTGTGTGTCCGGGGTGACATTCCTGGTACACTAGAGCCATCACTCTATAAATCATGAAGATTAGATGTCCGGCAGAGGCGTCGGAGAGTGTTAGTAGTTGCCCCGGATTGGATACGTTTTGCACCAGACAACAATGAAGTTTTAAAGTCCACCCGGAAGACACTATCAGAAATATTACAACCTTCCAGAGCTCATGGCAGCAATAAAAACACGAACCCAAGTGTAGCTACTGCTACTCCAACACCTGACCATTGGCAAAAGAATAACAAGGCTCTTTTCGTCGTCCACTGGTTGCTTACTTGGCGGCATGATGCCCTCGTCCGTGGCCATTTCTGCTTGCTCCCACACGAGCACGTGCCCCGTGCGCTCGCGATTCTCCGCCATCGTTCGATCCCGGGATGTTGCAAACTTTCCCACCAACACAGAAACACTCTTATCACGGCTGCTCGTTCCGATTCGCACTAGGACCCTCAGTCGGGACGCTCGATTCGTCTAGCCCGATGGCTCGCTTTCGGGGGTTCGGTTTAAGATCTCCTGCACCTATCGCCGTTCGCGAGCGGACATGCTCGTGTCCGGAAGGCTGCTGGTTGCTGGTACGTTCGGTGATGTCCTGCTGCGCTGGTGCAGCATCTCCCGCGTTCCCGCACACACACACACACACTCGCACTGAGCACAACAAACACAACACGTTCGAGGCACGTCACCGCCGATTGGCCGTGTTGTTTACACCGCCCGGCGGCTGTGCACGTGAAGGATCAATGGCTGCAAACACTGACGCAAGCGTGGAGTAACGGCCGCTGAGTTATGCTCATCGATTTCCGTAGCAGGTGGAAATCACGTGTCGCGTTGGTGAAGAGGTGAAACTCGCGGGATGGGGCTATAGGAGAGCTAGAAAGCCTTCCCTGCAAAAGGGTGCCGCCTAGGCGTCCGCAAACGTTCGCCACGTCCGTCCGATGGAAGATAGGTATGCGCGAGATCGCACGAACAAAGATCGCCTGAGGTACGCCTCCGATCGGTTCGTTCACTTCCGATGTACTGGGATCGGTGCGGTGCGCGAGCTGGTGGTTTTGTTGCGCGCACAATCTCGACCCGCCTCGCCACAGCTTTGCGGGTGAGAGACGACCGGGACAGGGCTGGTGGTGTATGTAAATACGGCTCGTTTGATGGTGGCGCGGCAGTGTGGTGAGCGAGACCTTCTAGTCTACACGAGCGGTGAGCACTACCGTTCGACACCGGCTGACTTCGCCGGTGGCAGGTGGCAGCAGCAGCTTCCCTTATCAACCTGTCACACGCGGGATTCTCGCGTCCGGGTTCGCGTTCGAAAAACCGCACGCTGCTGCATCGGCACATGTACTGAGAGATACCTGTGTGGCACACCGGTTCCAAGACGCTGTTGTCACCAGATGGGACGGGCGCGCGCGTCTGAACGGCAAACGACACGAACCAACACCGAACCGAAACCGGACACGGATCAGAATGAGCGCCCAGGGGAGCTTCTTTTCTTCGCGGCCGACGCACCACGCGGACTCATTAATCCTAACCTCGTCCGCGCGTCCACAACACTGCCCCGTTCAAGCTGATAACGTTTCAAAAAAAAACACACACACACACGAACACACCAGTACGAACAGTAATCGAACGTGCGAGCACCACGCGGTTGGTGCACAAGTCTCTCCACACGACGACTACTACGACGACGACCGATCGACCGAAACCTCTTTGCTCGGGTTCAGAAGCCAATCGAACAGAACCGACCGGGATGGTAGGGCCGTAGGGTTTTATGCTTTACCAACCCCCTTCGAAACATGAACTACAAACACACACACTCACACACAGTAGACGAAAACACACAAAATAATCGAGGGAGCTGTCAAAAAAAAAGACGTTAACTCAACCCAGGCAAGCCCATGCGGTTGCCGTGGAGATGTTGGTCTAAAGGTTGTCGCAGAGCACATATATACATATATGCGTGCACGACTCGCTGCTAACTACGATGTGTGTGCGTGTTGGTGCGTCTGTTTCGAACTCTTCGACGGACTCTGGGCGGTCTTGGTGGCTAAAGTAAAAGTGTGCAACCTTTCTGACGGGATGCACCGGATCTAACCGAGTGTCACGGTTTGGCCGTGGTTCGGCTTGTTTACCAACCGACAACTCGCAACGGAGAGCGAATGTGTGTCGCTAAGTGTGCTCAACCCGGCAAAGCAACATCCCCTAGGTTGCAAGATGGCGCCACAGTGGACGTCTCAAATCTCGTCACACGCTCATCCAGAGCGCACGGTGCAAGCGTACAGAGGTCGAACAAATCGCGCGCAGTTCGTTAAAAATAAGACACCACCACCTTGCGGTCCGCGTGTTGTTCGGGTAAAAATAGTTCACAAGTTTTGATACGACCGCGAGACAACAATCGTGCCGCATGAAGGATCGTTCGAAAAGCGCTCGTCGCTAGAAGCGGAAAACAAGTTATCTTAAGAATTGGATCCACGGTAAACATCGCCTGTTGGTATGGCATCTGGTGGGCGGGAACTGAAGACTGATTACAAAAAGGCAGATCCGGATTCCTTTCCGATTTGCGGTTTGTTTCTTTTGGCGTTCTGTTAGTGCTGGAGGTGGGTTCTCTCTGCATCGTTGCAATAAAATTCAACGATCACATCATTTATCCATACACACGGAGAGTGTGGCGATGGTCAGGGCACATTATTGGTCGTTCCACTTACCGCGTTTCCCCCGAGGACAAGGCGAGTCGGAATCATCAAGTGGCGCCCACGCAGCGAGAATTATCAAAGCTGACCGGCGGGTTACATTCTTGGTGCCACCTTCGCGAGTCACGGCTCACCTACGCCAAGCCTACTAACTGGGTTACTCTGTGTGGGACACTTCTCCTGCCGGGCTGTTCCGTGCTGCTCGAGCAGCCAATGTCAGCAGCCGGGGGGACGCTTCGCAGCTAGAACATTGCCCAAACGCTTCGCTCAACAACGTGGCAACGGAGCGACGTAGGCACCTTGCGTCGTACGGTGGGGGAAAACTGTTTGGCAAACATTAGTGCGAGACCAGATACTGCGTGCGTTCCAAGCCACCACGAAAGCCAGCAAAACAATAATGATTCAGAGCATTATCTTCCCCACGGGTTCATCGGAGGACAGACACCGGACGCGATGCGACACAGTCACCTTCAATCGGCCATCAACGGAATGACGGATCTGGCGAGGTACGCCCAGCCGTCCAGCCACACTATACAGCGTGCCGTGCGTTGATGATAACACTGTGCAAACATTGCAACGCATTCTGCCAACCACACCAAGCGTTCGAACTAGATAATCTGTGCAAACAGGTACGATGCCTTTACTCTAACTTCAAGCCACCATAGCCGGCGGTCGCCGATAGGCATGAAACACAATTTTCACCGTCCCGAAATTCGTTCTCGCCAACCTCTTACCGCACGGTATGCCTCCCCCGCGGTCATAAACACCGCCCGCAGCCATAAAACCGGATAAGATTCACTATCATTCAACTACATCCTGTTTTCGCCTCGAACTTCTTCGCCCGCCATAAATGGATGCCAGCGCCATCTTTGCGTGCACAAACAAACGCGGTCGCTGCTCAGTGCGACCGATGTTATTCGGTGGCGTTAGGTGGATGGGCAAAGAACAACTTTCCTCGTTTTGTTTCGCCAGCTTACACCCACCTACCCTGCCCTCACTCGCTCCCCGGTCCGTGGTGTGACGTACTCGCGCGCGCTTTGCACGAGATTAGCGGCCCCACCGCGAAACCCCTGATGGACACCACGCGAGATGCATCCGCGCGGGATGCAACTGTAACGGTACAATCACAGCGCGCGAGCGCACACGTCACGTTCGCTGTCACGAATGTAAACAAACCGGCAAATCGGTTTTCTCTCACGCGGTGCACGCTCACCCGCTTTCTATCTCACCCGTTCTGTCTGGCTACCCTAGCTGCTGAGCGAAAGAGATAGGAAGAAGTGCTCGGCGTTTGTAGGTGCCATGAAGCAGGCACATCGACTGCTTTGATTTATGTGAAGCTGGATAAACGACAATCGATGCGATGTAAATGATATGGAGCATGGCATCGTTATATTTTGAGGGTTTATTTTTAAAGTGCCTTCCATATAAAATTTTACATGAAATAATTGTCATTTTCTTCACCAAAAATGTACGCTGTAAACCTTCTTGAATTGATTTCTAATGTCTTTTTTTTATTCGTCCGACATGCCGAAAACAGGTAGATTGTGCACCCTAGCCACAAAAAAGTGTTTAAAAACAGTTCGACGTTAAGCGTCGTAATTGCCCACCCACTGGCTCTTATCAGTTTGGAAATATTTCGAAAACATGGCGCAGTTAGGATATGACCAAATTGCGCCGAAAATCAAAAACCAAATGACAAGAAAAAAATGATATTTTTTTATAAAAAAAAATTAAAACATAATTTCTCCAACCAGAAGTTACAGAAAAGTAATTCGATTGAAATATTTATTAATCATTTTTTTCATTTTCAACTCTTCCTCATGTCCGCCACAGCGCCACAGTGATGTCAGCGAGAACATAAGTAGCACACAAAATTGCATACTGTTAGGCGCGGGATCGCGCCCACGGGTAAACTCGGTCCGGTTTCGGTAAATCATTTCAGCGGAAGCGCAATTTGAATCCGTTCTGGGATGGGTTAGCACTATTAATCCTACATTTTCGTTAGCTTCAATTATCAGATGCTAAATAAAACTTTGCATTCACCACTCATCACAGTAACAAACCTAATTGAACCATACAGCGTCTGAGTTTGCACGGCTTAAACTCGTGGAACATTATTAAATCTTCCACCTCCCACAGACTGCTCTTCCAAGCATTCGGGTTCTACGGGCTTCAACAATAATACTTTGCCTCGATCCTCCACCACTACCACCGGCGATTATTGACCAATTGGCGGTCAAGAGAGTCATTTGTGAACGGGAAGTGAACCATTTGTCGCCAACGCATGGCAACGTCAACTCATTGCGCAGGATTTATTAGCTTTGGGCGGTGGTCCGCGCAGGATGTACGCATTCTAAAATGCTTCGCACCGCCTTTATGCTAATAGGTGCGTCTTTTGGCCTTTAACATGAACCGTGCTGCGATAACAAGCGCATAGGGTTCCAAAACTGTTGCGATAGCGCAAGATGACTAACGAGATATTTTATTTGCTTGACGCCTCCACCTTCGCAATGAGGCATAGGCTTTTTGTTTTCGTCAACCTCATGACATAACGCACGGAGGATTAGTCATGCGGCTCAGCGGCGGTAGAACAAACGTGCGTCCGTTGTTTGTTTCGTAATCCGAATCGGGACATCCCCCGGGACACCCGCCCTGACAACGCTAACTACATCTTAATAAGAGCTAATTATGGACGGCGCACATCGCCTCCAGATAAAACCGAACCGAACAAAAAACTGACAGACGACACAAAAACGAGACATGTGAAAATATTCCAATCATCTCGGCAGCGCAACACAATTACCTATCATTTTGGTAGCAGCGGCTGCATCAAACGATGATCGCATGTTGCTGTCTAAGTCTTTTTGCTGGCGTCCACGTCCACTGATCATACCATCCGCCGGTAGGTTCGTTGCCATTGGTAAGGTGTAATTATTGTCTCGCTTGTTTTTTTTTCGGTTTTTGCTCGGCGACAGCAAAGTTAACCACTTTTTCGGCAACCAGTTTCAGCCACACGTAGCTACAGTGGCGTACGAAAGTTTGTGCACAGTGTCGAAAGCCGATTGAATGTATATTAAAAACGCGTCAAACGCTACCTCTCGAGCGATTGCGACGATTTTAATGGCTCTGACGTGTCGATAAATAATACAGATTGTCACCGTTCCCGATGCTAAGCAGGCTGCGCTGGTGCAGTGCCTCATAAATGTCACTGCACGCGCGCCGACGTGCATGTGGATCGTTAAATGAATGTTAATTTTTAACCATACCATTGTCGTCGTGGTCATCATCGACCGTGTGTTTGCTCCCGTCGTACACTCCCCGGAAGACGGTGCGCGGAAAGTGTGACACCAAGTCGGCGGGGCGGCCGCAGGTGAACATGCACCGCATTACAGATGCGCGAGATGATGGTGCGCATTGCCGGGTGGAACACGTTTTGCACATTCCGAAACGAAACCAAACTCGGTCCCCACCACCACCACCACCAGCATACGCCGTCCGTCCGTGAACCACGTGCCGTGGGGGCCTTCGGACACGCACCGATGCGCCAGCCAACCTCCGAATACAGAACACTGCACCGGACGGCCCCAGAATTGGCAGCTGGCAGACCCCTTCCGGCACGAACAAAAGTCCGCTCCATGCGCCATCTCGAACGGCCGGGCAAAGCCGGAAGAAAACGATGTCGCCCGATCGGTCGGATCCGTTCATACGGTCGAACCTGCCTCATTATGCTGGTGATATCGCGCTCGAAAGCCATGCAAAACAGCACACACATACTGGATGTCATGGGGAGGGGAGAAGGGTATGTGTGGGAAAAATAAATAAAACTAAAGGCCAGCGAACTAAACCGACGGCGGGCACGTGTACGGAGCGATACAGCGAATGCGCTCCCAGCAGTAGCAAAGCGCAGAAAACCGCAAGGTGTTGCGGTGCGTTGTTGCTGTTGGCTCAATGTCACGGCCAATGCTGGACGTACGTGTGTGCTGGGCGCACCGAGTGCGAATCTAACCGCGATAGGCAGGCGCCAGCGCACGGCCGGCGCCCGCAACGGTTACATGATGTGATGATAAATGGACGCACAAGTGAGGTTAAGTGATGCGGTGCGTTTTTTTTTACCCTGCCGCGACCTAATCCGTCAGTTGCACGGACTCGACTCCAAAAACTAAACAACTTGTAAAACGATGTAAACCTGTCAGAGGTCGAGTATGGATCGTAAACAAACATATTTTGACAGTTCATTAGCTGACACAACTGGCTGTCGTGTTGTGAACCGTGACCCGACGGAGCCACTAAAGATGGGTCAATTGCCGATCATAATCTTTTTTATTAGCGACCAAAAAGAACATAATTCTTGGCCACCAAAAGCCTTATCCTTTGGGACAATTCAGTGATTGTGTTGAAAAACAACCCAAACGATATCGAGCATTGAACAACACAAAGGGGAAAAATCAAAACAGATATCTGACAGCTATTTTGTTTCGTCACCACGCACCACTTTCCACTTTTTCTGTTATAATAAATTTCTATCCAAAACAATACTTTTCAACACACTAAACTATAGCAACAGTAGTTAAATAAATCCTTCTACTTACGGTTCGGTTTCTCCGGTTCGGCATTAGCCAGATATTCCTTGCTGGCCGTCATGATGTGATGTATCTCCGGGTGTGATTTCTGTGTGCAAAACTACCCTCGAGTCTTCTCGGGCTTCTCCGCTGAGTACTCGCTTAAGCGTTTATACTCTCACTTTCACCTTTGGTTTAAGCCTAGCGTAGCCTGCCTGCCTGCCTGTCTGGCTTCCTTAGCAGTAGCAGTTGATGATAATGATGGTAGCGATGATAATAGTAATACTGTTGGCTGGTTCTAGTCGGCGCGACTGCGCTCCCTTTCTCAGCTCCTCAGGGGTGTTGGGATGAAGAGCCAACAGCACACCAGCTGCGATAATGATGCGCTATAATGCGTCCCGTTTTTTTCTCACTGTAGCCGCCGGAGGTGTTTAGCGAACATTTCTGTTATTAGCAAGAAATAAGAAAGAGAAAGAAAGCAGTGTATTTGTTGGTTAGCACAATCATTATTCAAAACTATTCAACCGACATCACCAGAAGGCACTAACGGACTGTAAACAAAATATCACCGACATAAACTTTCGATAGTCTTCGGGCAAGAACTATGCAAAGTTCTATCCTATCACGCAGCGGAACGGGGGGAACAAAACAAATAATTTAATATTCCACTAAAGACAATCACACCGGTAAAACCCCCTCTGGAATAAACGTACTCCAAAACCGGCTGTGTCCGATCTTCATTTGATTCGATCATAAATTCCTAACCTCTCATCGGCCGACACAAACACAATACAGAACCTTCGGGTAACTTTTGTTTTGTTCTTGACGTTCGGCCCTGGTTGATATTTTTTTTATTTATTTACGAAAAACGTGACAACCACCCGATCCGACGTCTGTAGTCTCTAACAACAGTATCACGCGCGAACTTCATCCGTCGAACCGTTCCAAATATTGACCCGATTGGCTGGCTTTTGTGCCAAACCGGTAACGCTTGCATAACAGCTGAAAAAGCAGACACAGGTCGGGCGAAGTTGTTCCACTCGTCGCACGGTAAAATATGTCGAGTGCTTTTGTGCGAACGCTGCTCACTGCCACCGCAAATTATCACACTTTCACCAAGAAACAGTGTCCGGTGCTCCACAACACCTCCCTTCAAACCCTCGAAATTCCGCCCGCGAATGCGCCCGTCACGAAGGGTGATCGCTCGTCCTGGCCATTGTGGATACGTACTCAACCTACGATAGTCTGCCGCTGGGCGACATCTGCTCTCAGCCTACCGATTTACGGGCCTTCTGGACACACATGAACCTACTGCACCCGTTTAACACGACCGTGCGAACCGACGGCCATTGCACAATTGCGCGTTCCCGGCTGGAAAGTTTTGGCCCGAGCTGGGCTTCCGAGGCTTTCTACACACACACTCACACACAACTGGCGCGAGGGCACGACTCCGCTCCAACCAACCAACCAACCAGCACACACCTGACGTTTGCCGAGGAGAAGGCAAACATAACCACGTGGTGGCAGTCGTGTCAGTGCCACCGGGTGCCGGTTATGGCGTTCGGTGAAGATGCACTAATGAAAGTTGAGAATAACGATCAACACCTGCGCCGGTGATGAAGACGACCTTCGGTGCGTAGCGTCGTACGAACGATCGAGAATGGTTTTGGTTGGTAACGTTGCGAAATTTCGGGACCAATAAAGAGACACACGCACGATCGACAGCCGGAGATGATTAGAAAGGAAAAAAAAAACAAAAACAAAAGGTTCCTCTCGTTCGTTCCCGAGCCGAGACCTTCCGGGAAGTGGAAGTGGCAACTGTATGTTCTCGTTGCAGTGGAACAATCGATTAGACCACACGTTGCGATAGCAAGCGTAAGGGAAGAAGGTTAAGAGGGAAGCATGCATCCCAGAGCTGGTCAGATGTTTCTGGTTCTGACTGGCATGGCTGGCTAGATGCGACCGATAGTGCAGCGCACAAAACAACACCCCTTACATCCTGTTTCACTTTTGTTGCCATCTTCTCTGCCGTGCAGCCCACGCAGACACCAAGAGTTCAAAGTCATGGTCACGTCCACAGTCCGTCCACAAGATCCGTCGTGAGCACAAGCCAACCACTGGAAGCCAGCGCAGGAGGCAACATCCGACGCATGGCGCGTGCATCGTCCGATTGTTGCGTCAGTTATCACTTTCGATTTTCGATTCTCAGCCCCACCCTTTCTTCCGGCACAAGGCGCTCCAAAAAAGCTTCTCATGTTCGCCAGCCGCGAACTGTTCGATGTTTGATTAAACATTTATAGCACAAACCAAGGCCCTCATAGGCCCGGGGAGCGCTGCAGCAAGACCAAACAAAAAAAAAAGCATAATTAATATGCCGATAGACGGCGGCTGCTTCGGTTTCCTATCTCGTGAACTTTATAGCTTCCCTCTTCGCGTCGTGCGTGTGCCACTCGTGCCACCAGCGGACTCCAAGCCAAGGGAGGCTTATCGACAATCAGTCAGTGTACTGGGACGTGCGCGCACCAGCGAATTAGTACGCTCAACCACGCCGGTACTTCACACCGGGTTTGCTAGACACCGCAACACACAAATCGGTCATTGTGGGTTGTGTTCCTACGGGGTTTTTTTTCAATCCAGGCTATTCCTGCGCTTCTGTTATAAGAGAAGGTGGCTATAGGAAATACCTCCGCTACGATGATCCCAGCACTTTGGAGCCACTTGAGGCACTGTTTACCAAGCGGGAAACTGTCCCCGATATCGGTGCGTGTTTCTAACGCCTGTCGGAATGAACGACTTCAAGTGGATCGACATGGAAGCGTCGATTCTGCTGGGTTTACCGCACGGCAATGATGTCCACGAGGACGATTGCATCGCGGTAACGATCGTTCCGGCGATTAGTCGCGCATCGTTTGGCTCCCAATTCCGGTACCATGTTTGCAAATGTTTGCAAATCATCGTGACCTTCCAAAGGCGGCTCCGGAGAGTGTTCTAAGCGACGGTGTGAAGACATTTCCAGCGGTCTTCCCAATCACAATCAGCATGTGTATTTTTATTTTTTCGAAGCTATTTTCGAGCTGTTTCGAGCCGCTTGCTCCTCAGATGCGGCAGCAACCTTGACGAAACAATCGGCTTCGAATTCCACCCTGGCCAGGAGGGAGATTGTGCCCTCGCCGCACATTCATCAATGTCGATGTTGGGTGAATATTCAAAACTACGCTGCTAAACGATGATGCCCCGCACGGCACAATGCATAATCTCCGATTGTTTGTGTGTGTTTGTGTGAGGCGGGTTGGGTGGTGTATCACCGGTCGTTATCTATCTAGCTTCCTTTGCCGGACAATTAGTTTCGTTTTTTTCCCATGGCGCAACCAACCGTTTGATTAATATGCCGTGAAGGGCGAGAAGCTGGGAACGAAACTCGCATGCACTGAAAACGGCAGGGCTTTCGAGGGAAGAACACCCAGCCGATATTGTGGATGGCGTGCGGCCGTAGAATGCTGAGGTAACACGCCACAGCCAGCTCATGAGGCCAGGTTCAGGCCGGTTCGCACGATGAAACGATCGCTCTGTTGAAAACGAAACCAAAACCACGTCACACCGAAGCACCGTGATCGGGTGAAGATCACGGGCGCACAATGACCTCCCGCGTTGGCACATGAATGAAAATTATGCGCGTGTTTTCAAATAGCCGGTTGAATCAGCCGCCATCCACCACGATTCCGTGCCGTTTCTTCCAACCCGTTCGCGAACGCAAGCGCGCTTGCGGGGACGAAAATATCGCCACCGATCATATGGCGAATTGTGTCGGATGTCCACCGACCGATAAAGGACACACGGTTGGATCCGCGCTGGGATCTCACGTTCGGGTCTTGCCAGTGATCTGGCGATCGCGGAACTCGCGGAGAACTAATGTGCCACCGTCGATGATTTCTGTTCAAGACTGCGTGAACTTTCGTAGTTCGTTTCGAACCACCTTGGGCACTTTCTCCACCACTCCACCCGTCGAACCCGTCGTATCCCGCACGATTCAATCGAAAGTCGGCAACTACTTGTACCATTGCTACTGGGTCGTATCGTTTCGGAGCTGCTCACTGCACATATCTCTACCAAAACCACACAGAAAAAAAAACAAAAAAAACGTAGCTAGCTAGTTTAACACACAAAAAAAAACAAAACAAAAAAAGCGTAACTAGCTGGTGCGTCCGGTTCGGCGACTGATCGCGAGCAAACTGACAACTCGCACCGAAAAATAGTTCCTCCTCCACCATGCAACACGCAGCACGTTTCTAGGTCACATGCCGGTGCGGGACACGGTTCGATGGGTTCGGCGTTCCGTGCTGTTATTGTGCCACCCTCCCGAGCGAGGGTTGCGGGGAGGTTATGTTTTTTTTTTAAATTTCGCTCCAAAAGTGCCATTAACCTGCGAAGGAGGGCAACCCGCGCCGACCAGCACGGGATGACCCTCCGGAGCAACGTAAGCAATGGGTCGCAGAAAAAGGCGGCTAACAAAACGGCCCACAAGGACTTCACACCGACGGGAGGACACTTTTTCACCACGCACACACCGGATGATACTTACACAAATGAAGGCTGGCGGTGTTCCAGGACACGTCGGGGTGGTCGAACAAACAAAAAAAAAACCGGATCGGCTGGTACACGGTTCGACGGTGTCGTGGATGAGTTTGAACGGGGAAGGGGGAGCGGGACCAGGGCGGAGAGGTGTGTTTGGTGTTGCTGCTTGTCAAGCTTGACAACCGGCACCGGTGCTGTCAGTGTGTAGTGCCATGGTGCTAGTAGCGCGCGAGAGATGGGCCATGATAGTGTGTTCAATTCGATCTTCAATAGAATGTGTTGTTGCTCCTCCGTGCTTTTGCCCCGGTGGAGACAAAAAACAAAACCAAACAAACTACGGATCGAAAAGAAGGGCGACCGTTGATCGAAAATTGATCGACTCCACACGCACACCACGCACAACCACACGCGGGATGATCTTCTTTTCTCTCGCTCTCTCGCTCTCTCGCTCTCAAACACAGCACATACTCCGAATCCGCTTGGATGGAACCGCGCGCGCGGCAGGTTCTGCGGCTGCTGCGACGTTGCTTCGGTGGCGCACACTAGTCTCGAACTCACTCGACCGAACGTGCCGCTCTTGATTATTTATATAGAATCTAGCCCCCACCACACCATGCCCACACACCCGCGGAGCTGGGCCGGGCGCGTCACCGGACCCCAAACAACGCAAACAATCTCGCGTACGATCTTCGTGCGTACCCGAGCCGATGACGGCACGCACACACACACACACCGTTGGCCCTCGAGTAGATGCCGATCGTGTGTCAATTCCGTATCTCTCGTTGTCGCATTATCAGCTGCGCTGGCCGCTCGGGATTTTCGGGTGCCGTGTGAGACGTCCGGTGACGGCGCAAGCAATCTGCAACGCTTTGCAACCTGTTGCTCCTGTCTCTCTCTCTCTCTCTCTCTCTTACTCTCTCTCTCACACACACACACACACAGACTCTTCTTTTCGGAAACGAGAGCGCGCGTGAGAGACACCGCAAAATGCACTGGGAGGATAATGGAAATGGGAAACGGACGAAGGAAAAAGGCGAAAACCCGTTTCGAGGAAAGTGAACGGCAAAAAGGTTGTGACGTTGATAAGGGACCACCCTTCCGGACCACCGGCCCCGCGTCCCGCGCGTTTGCTCGGACGCCGGGCTAATTGGGTGATAAGCGACGCTTCTCGGCCGTATCTCGGCATCCACCAGTCAGTGCGATGATCCAGTGTTGTTGGAGTTATCCTCCTAGAGGAGGCAATAAGCTGACATTATTCATAAGACAGTTGTCAAAAATGACCATCCAAACCTTATTGGGTACGTTTAAAATATCTAGCAACCATTTTAGCAAAAAAATATACTTCAATTCTATTCTTTGGCAAGCAAAAAAACTTGAAGTTTCGTAAACGCGGTTGGAGTTACCCCATCGAGGACTAAAGCACGCGTAAGCATCAGGACATTGTTCTAGAAAAAAACATGTAAACTTCTCTTAATTTCAATGACTACATCCAGTACGTAATGGCGCTGGACGTGTCTTATCTAATGTAAAACAAATTAATCCAGATATACTTCAGGATGTATCAGTTCAAACGCACTTTAGAAGTTTTTCAACCAACTTTTTCGTTTCTCGATCCAAATTTTGAACGCCTTCCTTTGCTGAGATCCGATTGGACTTTCGAAATGGACGGAAATATGATATA